>QJPP01002645.1:362581-484346 GCA_003996215.1 Jaltomata sinuosa
GGTGTATCCCCGATTGTGTGGCAGGGTTCTGTTAGCCATGCACCATCTGGGATCATCTCTTGTCTTCGAGCTGGGAAGTTGATTTCCCGTGGGTGTTTAGCTTATCTAGCATATGTCCGAGATACTAGTCCTGACCCTATTTCTCCTGAGGCTGTTCCTGTGGTTAGAGACTTCCTTGATGTGTTTCCTACCAACCTGCCAGGCCTTCCACCTGAGAGAGATATTGATTTTGCCATTGAGTTAGAGCCGGGCACTAGGCCTATTTCTATTTCTCCTTATCGTATGGCTCCGGATGAGTTGAGGGAGCTTAAGGAGCAGCTCCAGGATCTGTTAGCTAAGGGGTTTATTAGACCGAGTATGTCACCCTAGGGTGCTCCTGTTCTCTTCATGAAGAAGAAGGATGGGTCGATGCGCATGTGTATTGATTATCGACAGCTAAATAGGGTGACAGTGAAGAATAGGTATCTGATGCCAAGGATTGATGACTTGTTTTACCAGCTTCAGGGTTCAGTTGTGTTTTTGAAGATTGATTTGAGGTCCGGCTACCATCAGTTGAGGATTAGGGCGGAGGACATCCCTAAGACAGAATTCAGGACACGTTATGGCCATTATGAGTTCCTGGTGATGTCTTTTGGGTTGACTAATGCCCCCGCAACCTTTATGAACTTGATGCACAAGGTTCTTGGCCCGTATTTGGACTCATTGGTGATAGTTTATATAGACGACATCTTGGTATACTCGCGTAGTAGAGATGAGCATGACCAGCACTTGAGGGTTATACTCCAGACTTTAGGAGATCATCGGCTTTATGCCAAGTTCTCAAAGTGCGAGTTTTGGCTTGAGTCAGTTGCATTCCTAGGGCACGTGGTGTCTAAGGATGGGATTAGGGTTGATCCAGGAAAGATTTCAGCAGTTTGTGAGTGGCCTAGACCTACTACTGTTACTGAGGTTCGCAGTTTTATTGGGTTAGCAGGTTACTGTAGACGGTTCATTCAGGGATTTTCTTCCATAGCAGCACCCTTGACTATGCTGACTAGAAAGGATGTCCCATTTCAGTGGTCGGATCAGTGCGAGGATAACTTCCAGAGGCTTAAGGCCTTATTGACTTCGGCTCCAGTTTTGACTTTGCTGGTTGAGGGTCAGAGCTTCTCCGTGTACTGTGATGCTTCTGGGGTTGGTCTTGGTTGTGTGTTGATACAACAGGGTCGAGTAATAGCATATGCGTCGAGGCAGTTGAAGGTTCATGAGCGCAACTACCCCACTCATGACTTAGAGTTGGCAGCGATAGTTTTCGCGCTCAAGATCTGGAGGCATTACCTATATGGAGTTCACTGTGAGATCTTCACTGATCACCGTAGTCTTCAGTATATCACGAGTCAGCGAGAGTTGAACTCGAGACAGAGGATATGGGTCAAGTTACTGAAGGACTATGACTTCGCTATTCTGTATCATCCGGGAAAGGCTTTGGAGGTTCGTGGGATCAGTTTGTGCCTTTGGCTGAGTTTGCTTATAATAATCGTTTCCATTCGAGCATTGACATGGCACCTTTTGAGGCCTTGTATGGTAGGCGTTGCAGATTGCCGATTGGTTGGTTTGATGGTTCTGAATCTAGGCCACAGAGTACAGATTTGCTTCGAGATTTCTTAGATCGAGTCTGAGGGATTCAGGACAGACTTCGGGCAGCTCAGAGCAGGCAGAAGAGTTATGCTGATCGTAGGCTTTGTGCCTTGGAGTTTAGTGTCGGTGACTTGGTGTTTCTCTGTGTATCGCCCATGAATAGCGTGATGAGATTTGGTAGGCGGGGCAAGCTTAGCCCCAGGTACATTGGGCCGTTTGAGATTCTTCCGAGGGTTGGTAGCGTTGCCTATCAGGTAGCCTTGCCTCCGATGTTTTCACCTATACTTCCTGTATTTCATGTTTCGATGTTGCGTCGGTATGTCCCAGATGAGTCTCATGTGTTACAGTGGGATTCAGTTCAGTTGGGTGAGGGTTTAGCCCTTGTTGAGGAGCCGACAGCTATTTTGGCCAGAGATGTCAGGAGATTGAGGTCTCGAGAGATACCGGCTGTTAAGGTTCAGTGGAGGCATTGTCCAGTCGAGGAGGCTACCTGGGAGCCCGAGAGAGATATGTGGGCACAGTATCCACAGCTGTTTGAGCCTTCAGGTACTCCCTTGTCCTTGACTTTCGAGGACGAAAGTCTTTTTTTAGTAGTGGATGATGTAACGACTCTTTCGGTCATTTCCACGTATACGTTTTCCTTGTACTGTTAGAGCTTTCCTGTAGCGTCCCCAAGTCATTTATGACTTGCTGGGACTGGTGGTTCGGTGCCCAGGCCGTTCGATTTGTCGTTATGATCAATTCCTTGTCTTAGAAGCTGAGTATCAAAATCGTCGGATGGTGAATTTAGACCGTATAACGTTAACCTCTGTTCCGTATCAAAGGCTTGCAAGCCTAAATTTAAGATTTTTATTAATATCGTGCGTATTTGGAAATATTTTATTTTAAAGTTGAATGTGGTAAAAAGTTATATTTTATTGCCTTCCTAAAATATTTTAAAGGTCTATGAAAAATTCTTTTGTTATGATATAAGTGTGTATGCATTTATTTTATAAGGTCTTTATACATTATAATATTTTAACGGAGATAGTAAATTTAGTTATGTTGAAAAAATTATAATATAGTAGGTTTTATTTGAAATGATTTTTTATTTATTATGATATATATTTTATCACGAATCTACGTAATACCCGAATATATACATAATGTGATAAGTATAAACATGTGAGGTGACACTTCCACTGACACGTGGAAGTGGAGTATGGATACACCACTTAATTAATATGAGTGGTGGCATCATTTGACATATATATCATTAATGAGCAATTATTTTTAAACTTAGAAATGTCCCTAGTGATATTGATGAACTTCAGCAATATCTAATACTATTTTTCTTACCCAGTATGTGTTCTAAGCCACAGCTATATATATGAGTATTTACTTACACGCTCACATATTCATTATGACTAATTTAATCAAATCAGTTCATCTTTAGAATTTTTATTATATATACGCTGAAGAGGATTTGATAGGCCAACCATTTAGACAATTCATATGATCACCTGGAAAAAGGATTTTCTACGTCAAGTTAGTCAAGCCAAAATTCGAGTTTGATTTCATTTTGGAGCTTCTCGGAGCGGTTTGAGCTTGGATATCATCGTCCTAGCGGCTTGTCATCGAAAGACAGGTAGGTTATGGTTTAAACTCCCTAGACTTAGCATATATCGGATAAAATTGTACTAGCGGACATCCTTGGGTTGGATTATTAGGTTGGTACCACAAACCTTGACCGCTTTATTCATGTCCGCCTACTTTTGTTCCTCCGTTGCTTGTAGTACTTGCCGATATTTGTTATTTACCCTTGTGGTCCTGTGAGGCCTTGTTGACTCTGGAACATAGAAGGTGGGATATTGGGAATGTCCGCGAGTTTGGGGCATAGAATTATCCTTCTAGGCTGGTTATGCTTGCTGAGTAGATATGGGCCTGTGCAGGGTCGATAGGTTGATTGTGAGATACTGGGCAACTATTGTGTTTGATCATACCATTTCCATGTATATAAAGAGGTTTTATCCATGTTTTACTACGGTTTTGGCTTCGGGCCTACTGACACTATTTTCTAAACCTTACATGGCCCCGGGGGCCCATTTTGGATGGAAATAATTTTGAAATAGTTTGATTTAACTTGTGAATATTATTGGGTAAAAGAAAGTAAAATTATGATTTAAATCACCAGTTTTACGATTAACGCTAGACTCGGCAGGGCCGGGGTGCTAGTTGAGTTTTCTTGCTACTTGAGATAATTTTAGCCTCGGTCGGACCGAGCACCTGAGATGGCTTTCTACTACTTAGACCCGGTTATGCCCGGGCACCCTTGGAGGGGTTTTTGAGATATTTTCCTACTACTTTAGTCCTGGACAGGGTCTGCGCATGCATATTAGAGACTGGGTCTCTATCTTGAACCCGGACTTGCTTCCAGATGACATGTTTAGATACTGAGTTTTAGTATGGGGTCGGGGACCTCCATGGACCTTGCCATCCGGGCTTGGGGCTTCGGGCTGCGTGTGCCGGAGGAAGGGTATACGGTGGAGTAGAGGTATACGGACAGTGTCCTTCCATGAAACCTACCCGCTGGGCCGGATCGGCACCGGATGAGGTACATACAGAGATACCATTTCACTTGAGATCTTCATGCATCATATCATTCATTATTTGAGGCTCCACCCTTGTTTGTTGTTTTTTGATTGTACGCTCCGGTAGTATGGGATGTCGGAGGGTTTGTTTTCACTTGTTTGTGTTCCTCGATTGTATGGGCGGCCGGGGGACTATAGGTAGACTCTTGCTATTTACTTACAGAATTGTTCCCTGTTATGGTTAAGTATGAAATTGGTTACTGCTAGACTGTTAGTTTCTGGATTTAAGATTGATATTATTAGTTGAGTTTGATTCCTGTCTCTGAGCATGCCTATCATTACTCTTTCCCTCTTCTTACACTTGAGGTTACCGGTATACCGTCCATTTTGTAAACTTATTATGTATACACTGTTATTGCAAGGACCCCAGGTGCGTTATTTCTTACTTTCACCTGTGCCTATGGTGTATATATTCGACTTGCTGGCCTCACATGTGGTTCTGTTGATTTCCCTCTGGGCTAGTTCTTGTGTACCTTTCGTTGATTTTCGTGACTACTTGCTTCTATTCTGTCTTTTACTACGCTTTTATCTTATATGTGCCCAGTCGGCCTATGATACCTACTGGGTACCTTATGCTTCACATTTTGTGCTCACCCTACCCTCCTGCATCTTTTGGTGCAGATCCTAGTGTGGGCAATCACCATTAGATCGCTGTGATTCGTGCTTGGAGATTTGTTGGGGACTACTTCAGACAGAGGGTGAGCTCTTGGCGATCGGAGCTTAGCTTTAGTTTATCTTTTGCTTTATGTACTCTATTACCGTTCAGAGACATCTGTATATATTGTTTTGGATCGTTACACTCCGTGTATGTAGTTCCGCATATGTATATAGATATTCTTGTTATCTATTCTCTTCATCTTGTTCCCTTACTTTTGCTTATTAAACGATTCTTTCGCTTATGTGTTAGATAGTAGCCCATTACTAACTGTCCTGGGCTATGGGAATTGGTTGGCCTACTGGGGGGTTGTAGGTGCCATCATGACTTAGAAATCAGGTCGTGACACCGATGATGTCAATTAGAGCATCATCAGTTTGATCAATAAACAACCAATCTAAGCTTGGGGAAGTCACACTATCTCTAGCTTATACCCTTAAATTGGAGAATCCGATGATAAGATCTATCTCTAGCCTCAAATCTGAGTAGAATCCCAAGTTCCCACTAGTAATTTTACATCCGAAACTATGAAATTCTTTCTCAAGCAATAACATAGTCAAGTAAGGAAATTTAATGTATGCAACCACCAATTTTAGGATTTAAAACTTTGTGAAATTACTAGACCCATGTCAATTACACAATTATAAGCTACAATAGATAACACCCACACCCATTTCTTAAGCTCACATCATCAATACACCCCTAGACAAGAGAATTTATCCTCTCATAGTAAGAGAGAAAGAGATAGCAGTTGGGTAATTCAAAATCTCTTTCATTAGAGATGAATCTCAAGTTCTAGATTCAATTTGAGTACACAAGTGTTAACCAAGAGAATTAGATTGAAACCCTCTTCTCAATGGAGTTGAAAAACATAGTCTCTAAGCTAAAAACTCTTCAAAATATTCGGAATGATAAAACTTATTTACAATTGTTCCTCAATAGGCCTTTTATAGTTTTCCAAAACGTCACTAAAAATTAGTAGAAAACTGCCCTTCGGGAGGTGTGCGGCACGATGTGCGATTCACATGTTGTGAAGTGTGCATCGTACACTGCCTATGGTTGAACCAGTGACTTCAGCTAGAATTGGGAGCTTTGTGCGAAGGAGGTGCGGTTTGCACCTCGGGATGTGTGCACCGCACAATGACAACACCTCATGACAAACTTTTTAGTGACTTTTGTAGCTTGTGTGGATGAGGTGCGTTTCACACCTTGTCCTATGTGTGTCGCACAACCACCGCATCTTCGGTCAGAATCTTCAGCTTTTATGAACACTTCACACTTCACTCCTTTTGAGCTCTTTTTGGGTCTATTTCCTTGTTTATCATCATCTATCAAAAGTGCCTGCATAGGCATCAATAAAGGACATAAGAACCTCTAAATCTATTAAGAACATAGCAATAATTCATGGATATAGGCTCAATAAGTTGGTAGATTACCGACTTATAAAACCTCCAAACTTAAACTATTGCTTGTCCTCATGTATATCAAACCTCCAAGAAGACTCACACTCTCTCAAGGAAGTTCAAGTGCATATGTGTCGAACCATAGGCTTGCCCTTAATGTATATCACCACTAATGTAGGGTAGCCAAGCTCGGAATCCCCAAGGACTTACAGGATATGATGTTGGCTACGACTAAGGTTAGTAAATCATTTGGATCAAGTGACTACACCTCCCTAATGCTCTTTGTTCTCATTTTGAACACCGCTCATATTTTTCAATTTCAACTACACCTTATTCCTCCCTCACACAATCCAAGATTTCTCCTTTTTTCTCATGATCATTCACTCTCCTTATACCACCTTCACTTGGTAGCACCTATTATTGCTTTTCTATTTGCACATTGGATTGATCTTTTGGAGCAATTTTCAATTCGAAATTATGGTGCTACCTTGCACTTGACGTGCACTTCTTTTCTTCTCCTCCTTTGATCACATGCACCCCCAAACTTAGGCATTTGCCTATGTTATCTTTCGTCCCCCCCCCCCCAAAAAAAAAACCTAGGCTTTTAGCCTACATTTCATTTTTAAGCAATTAGGGAGGATGGGTGCCAAAATAGAGGTTCCAAAAAGGTCAAGGTGTTAACAAGGTGCCAAAGAACGGTCACAAGCTCAAAGGGGTTCACTAGGATTTGATGTCATGGGAAGTCATTTGGGTGAAGTGTATATCAAAAAGGGCCTAAGGTCATCTTCCAAGCTCGGTCACACCTAGAATTTCGCCTTGAATCACATTCAGGGAAAGTTCTAGATGACACTTATGCACAAGAATTAAGGTAAAGCCTCACCACGCTAGGCATCATGCCACAAGACTTCTTTCATTAATCTCACAATTAATTGGGGCAAATGATTTTTTTACAAGTTATTCCGAGTTCATTACACACTCATTTATGAGTCAATCAAGCCAAAGCGAGAGTGTTCTAGTCATGACAAGAGAATACTTTTCCTCATAAATTTATTTCCCTTCTTCCTTTTATTTTCAAAATAATTTGCAATGAGAAATTTTTCGGTGGGCCCATTTCGAGACAAGCAACTACAGACTCGATTTTAAACTAAAAATTGGCATTTTCCCTTAATAAAGTCACCTCTGAATCTATTATAGGGAAACACCAACCTGGTTCGACACAAAAACAAAAGAGAAGAAAAAGAAAATAATTAAAATTCTTACTCCTTGGGAAAGAACCGTGGTATTAAGAAAACCCTCAAAGTTTCTTTCTAAACTACTATTAACAAGGCAATATTCGAATTGCGCGCTCATGATTAATTCAAAACCAAGCCTCGGCATAGGCCTTTAGCACATTTGAAAAGTACGGGTAGTAAGACAATAGAGAATTTAAGACTAACCCCGCAACACAATCTCAATCAACAAAAATTAGGACCGGCAAGAGCACAAATAAGCTCAAGGTAAAACAAAACATAAAGTAATACATAATCTAAAGGCCCGGCAAGGGAAATGTCAACACAACAAACATCATAATATTAATAGTAACAAGCTCCCCCTAAACCTTAAAGTAAGCATAGCCCCGATGCATAAAAAAATAACTGAATGAGTGCCAAAAACTCCTCAAATAGGCTAATGATGATGATGCCACCTCCTTGAGTATAACCAATGTGGTGGTCTAGGAGGTTGAGGTGCCGGTAGAGTGGGTGGTGCTGGTGGAGGTATATAGGCATGTAGAGGATCAATCTGAAAACTAGCTAATAGTGGTATCATAGGATCCATCGGCAGCTTAAGGGGGCCAAATGGGTCATCCATGCACCATTTTTCCTCCGCGGTCATCAACTCATGATACGACGGTCCCCTGCCCTAGCGAGGCCTAGGTGGAGTACTCCATCCTTGAACAGTTGAGTCAGGATGATCTAGGTATTGCTGGGCTGATAATGGATCATGCACCGCTTCGATTTTGGATGTACATTCATTGTTAGAATGAGTCTACCCCGTGCACCAATCATCAGGAGGGCTAGCAGCCCTGAAGGGTAGTGAGGAGTTTGGGGCTGGCATATTAAGATCCCAATTTGATTCAACATGTGGGACCACTTGCTTGAGTTCGTCGACCTCCACTTCCATGGTGTCTATTCTAGCACAAATATTTTTCACTTTTGACACTATCGGTTTCAAAGCTGACTTAATGGCAGTTTGAAGCATGGTTGGAATGTCTTTGGCCAACGTTTGTAGCATCTCCTCATTCTTGTTAGTAATTTGAAGAATTTGCATAAAGTTACCTGTGGAGGAGGTGGTATCTTGAGATGCCCCATGAATGTGCTCGTAGTGCTTTGAGACATGGGTGTGGTAGCATGCGAAGGTTGATCCAGATGCTTTCTTTTGACATAAGGGGTATCTTTATCCCTTTTTGTATCCAATCAAACCATCCCCTTGGCTTGGCTGGCTTTGTCAAATCCTCGAAACAATGGACACTCGGTTTGGACACATAAAAGGGTTATAAGCACAGGGAAAGCCATGGATGTGGAGTCATGTCATGCTTTTCTATTGAGGTGTTCGGCGATGATCTCACCTTTATTCAAATGGATCCTTCTCATGATGCATGCAAGGAGAATGGCCATCTCTATGGTTACTTTAGTAGTGTGGCTAGTCAGGATGAGTCTGGTCCTCACAAAGTTAAGCCACACACGTGCTTCAAATTTAAGATCTGAGGATGTATTTGTCCCTTGGAGGTGGACCAAAATGGTTTTCCTTCAACAATTACACTAGCAACCCACTCATATGCCTCATTCTTTCTGGCCACACATTCAAAGTACTTTGATTTGGGGATTGGTTCATCGTCCCAAATGGTAGAGTGAATGGCTTCAGGGGTAATGTTCACCCTCCTTACCTCGTACTAATACTGACTTGAGGCATGGCAACTTGCTTAGCGGGCCTTTGTGATTTAGCTTGTCGAGGTGGGATCGGTAGGAGGCAAAGAATTCCCACATCAACTCTTGAAAGTAGAGGCCTGGTGTACTGGCAAAGTGTTCCTAAGCTCTTATGTGAAATTTCTTTGGCATATTTGGGAATACCTCTTGGAATTCTTCTACATTGAATCCCTTTTCCTCCAAGAATGGACGATTTTGGAAATTAAGATAGTAGGCTTCCATTCCATTGAGCCCAAAGTGTACTCCTGACTCAATTCGCTCAGCCTCTTACATAGGAACACCTGCATTTGGAGTGTGCTTCACAGCATGACTTGTTGCTTGTTGGAAGACATAATATTGTAGATGGGCGTTAGAAATATGCACTATGACTATATACACAACTAAAATAAGTTAGGAATTCAGTGAAGTGGAAAATAAATGAGGGAGACGGAACTCATGTGAAACACATGGGGGTCGCACCTTAGGATATACGCGTTACACGTGCTATCGCACGAGCTAACAGATTCCTTCAGGTGGTTTCCATTTATGGTGCAAAGCTGGTGCGATTCACACTATCAATAGTGCATGTCCGACCAAGCTCCGCCCCTCAATAGAGTGAGTAATTCTCCATTTTCAATAAGATTTGACACCATATGAAACCCGCACATCAATATCTATGTATCGCACGCAAAACGCACAGAGGTCTACTCAGAGATTTTGGTTCCTTGTTTTCTTGTGATTTACGCATGTGATCCATAGAGAAAGATGTGCTTATGCATTGGACACTATTTAATCAAACCAAACAACAATAAACCAAGTGAAGCAAGGGATGTCATGACCATAACTTCCGGGTACTCAGACTTTCCCGGATTATCATTTACATAATAACAAGCAAGAAGGGGACTCAACGAATTCCTTTAAGATGGATGTTACCCAATCTTTCATTGGGAACATTAAGCCGTCACTTGCGCAACAAATATCAACAATTCTAGCAACCATTAACTCCCTCCCGTACAAGATCATATACCCCAAATATAATGCTAACACTAATAATTGGTATACAGTTAGCAAAATTTAGCCTCAAGAGTCAGCTTTTAATCAAAACCTCATGACGAACGATGATTTGCCCTTAAGAATGACGTCACCCAATCTATCATTGGGCCAATTCATTCGTTCATCAAGTGGGCTACTCAGACTTCACCCCAACACATATTTCAAGGACAAAAATCACTACCAATAAACATGCATCAATATAATTTGAGTTCTACTAACTTGGAAATAAGCAAAATCATCAATGTAACTCAAAATTGGGGACCCAAAATTTTTGGATCTCACCCAAAACCAACATGGTAATTTTATTGAGCATGCTTCACAATATGAGTTCCCAACCTTCATAAAAACAAGTATTTAATGTCGAGGAACTTAGCACAAGTGAAGATTACAAAGTGAGAAAGTGAAAATTGAAGCTTTTTGTTCTTCAACAATGGTGACCCGTGAAATCCAATTGGAGAGTGACGGCAGCGATGGTGGTGAATTGGTGGAAATGGTTGGGTGAAAGAAGGAGAAGATTTTTGGGGAAATTTTAGGGAATTTGGAGAAGAATTTGGGAGAGAATTTTGGGAGTTTTAAAGAAAGAAAATGGTTGAAGTAGGAGAAGAGAAGTGGTTTGAAAAGAAAATGAAGAAAAAGAGTTGGCCGGGTCATCTCCGGGTCATGTCAGTCAATGGGTTAATTCAATTAAAGTTCAAACTTACTGCTGGTGTGGCGCGATATGCGATTCGCACCAGATAATGTGCAGACCGCATGGCATATCGCACATGGCCTATTTTCTCCCATAGGTTTGCCCAGGCATCTGTTTCATCATGTGACAGAGGTGCGACGTGCACCTAGGCTTATGCAGTCTTCATGGCCTAGCACACATCACTTACAAATGGTAAAATTCATCCAGGCAGTTTGTTTTGGCATGCGGTGCACTGTGCAACATGCACAATTGCTTGTGCGGTTCGCACAGTCAGCCGCACAACCCCTTTTTTCCCTGTTTTCCCTTGCTTAATTTTTCACTTCATGAACTCCCTGCAAATCACTAAATACAACAACGGGTGAAAAAATTTAAAGAATATACTTGGGTTGCCTCCCAAGAAGCGCTTGATTTTATATCGCGGCTCGAGTATGTTACCTCAATTCTCAACTGTTGTTGGAAGGCATTCCAATCCAGTTGGTGTGGCTCCATCCCCAGAGGTGAAAATGCTCCATCAATATCTTAGAGATGTCATGAAGTTGCTCATTTGGCAATGAATCAAATGTGGGCGTCTTTCCCTCTTCACACTCTCCAAGAGCATCATCCCACTCCCTTCTGATTCTATCATCGATATTACTCTCAAATCATCCGGAGGTCTCGTGGGTTGGCAAATGTTGAACGTCACTACCTCATCCCCCACTCGGAATTTGAGTTCACCTAGTACTAAATCAACAAGGGCCCTCTCCATAGCCAATAATGGTCATCACAAAATAATGGGCACCTCTAATCTACCCCACAGTCTAAGATGACAAAGTCCGCAGGAAGAATTAGTTTGTCCACCTTTACCAATACATCAAACAAGATTCCTACAGGGCGCTTAATAGACCTATCGACCATGAGTAGCCGCATAGAAGTAGGTTTGGGGATACACAATCCTAGATTCTTGAAAATCACAAGGGGCATCAAGTTGATGCTTTCCCCCAAGTCGCACAAGGCCTTTCGGAATACAAACAATCCAATTGTACATGGTATGGTGAATGCACCAGGGTCTTTTATTTTCGTAGAAACATTGCTAGTCATTACAGCACTACAACTATGTGACATCTCAATCGTGCCCACTTCCACGACCTTCTTCTTCTTAAGTAATTCCTTCATAAATTTAGCGTATCCTAGCATCTGCATTAGAGCTTTGACCAAAGGAATGTTTATGGACAGCTTGTTGAACATGTCAACAAACTTGTTGAATTTCTGTTCTTCCTTCTTCTTATTTAGTCGATGAGGATACAGAGGAGGTCCTTTGAGAGTTGTGGTAGGTATGCTTTGCAAAAGAGGGGGTCTAGTTCATCATCGATGGTTACTTGGGGAGAGGGATCTACCTCCTCTTTATCTTCATCACTTCCAGCACTTTCTGGGGCACTCGATGCACCAAAGTCTTCCCTCACCTCCGGAGTTTTGACCACATTCTCATGCACCACCTCTTCATCTTTTTCTCTAGGTCTCTCGCCTACTTCAACAATAGGCTCCTTTAGTTTTTTCACCATTTCTACAATGGGTCCTCTTATCTCGTCAGTTTTTCATCCACTCCTAGTAACAATGGCCATTATATGCACATCACCTTTAGAGTTGGTAGTGGCGCTACTAAGAAGTGATGTTTTTATCTCCGGACTCATTTGAATGGAAGGGTGATCCATTTGGGCTTCAAGTTTCTTGATGGAGGTTGAATGAGAACTCACGGTCTTATGAAGTGTTGAGACTTTACTTTTAAGCTCATATACCCCAGTGTCTGTTGTGTCCACATTTTGTAGCACCAAGGACAACATGTCCTCTAACTTGGAATTTTTGTGGTTACTTATGGTCGGTTGATTGAAGGAATTAGCTTTGTTTGGGGGCACATAAGTACTTTGATATCTGTGTTGTTGAACATACATGTCCCAGTCATTTCTTATCAAACCTTGATTCTCTTCACTCGGGCGATATTACCTGGGATAAGAACCCGCCGACACAAAACATAGCTTACGTCAACAACAACTATGAGCTCTTCATTATTAGCTTTTATCTCTGACACATTCACGGTATTCACTCCTTTTTCACCAATTACATGACTTGCCAAGAGATTGATTTGGTTCATCATTTTGGCCATTGTTTAGTCTTGGATTTCCCACCTTTTTTTGATCTCATTTTCCAAGATGGATGGGCTAATTCTTTTATTGGAAAATCTGCCTCTCGGGTATACCAAGCTTGGTTGGTTTTCATTATCCATTCTAAGAAGGCTGAGGCAACGGTAAATTGCATATCCAGGAAGGTGCCACCTCCAAGGTTGCCGTCCATTGTCTTGTTCAAGGAGTTCAACGATCGATAGAAACTTTTAAGTAATACATTGTCTGATAGCTCATAATTTGGACACAAAACAAGCTTCTTCTTGAAGCGCAACCAAGCCTCATATAATAGTTCATCCGGTAGTTGCCTGAAGTTGGTAATCTCATCTCTTAGTTGCATCATGCGAGACGGAGGAAAGAATCTCGAAATGAACACTTCGACCAACTCACCCCAAGATGTTATAGATTCGTCGGGCAATTCTTCCAACCACACCGTGTCTTCTCCCATCAAGGAAAAGGGAAATAGGTGCAACTGAATGGACTACTGAGAGATGTTTTGAATGATGTATGGTTGGAAAATCTCCCCAAAGTTTTGAATATGCCAGTTGGCATTTTCATGTGCTGCTCCACAAAATAGACATTTCATTTGGATTAGGTGGAGCATGGTTCTAGTCACATGAAAAACAACATTTCCAACCATAGGGGGTAGGCGCATTGGACCTACACCCCTTGCATCATAGGCTCAACTTCGTTGACATTATTGAGGCTGCAAATGTTCTCGTTGTCATTGGCTTCGTTCATAGCTGACCTGTTCAATCAACCACAAACAACAAACAAAAGTAAAAGAAGCAAGAACTCTAAATGTGACGTCAAAACAACAATAAAAAATAGCTATCAACTCAAGTCCCCGGCAATGGCGCCATTTTTTATGAATGCTCAAATCGTGCTCTCCAAGTAGTAGGCCATGACGATCGTGCAGCTAAATAAAATTTATAATCCCAACGAGTATCGGGGTCATACCCAAGGGACTTGGGGTAGCTATATATCAATTGTAATGGATTAAGTTCTTGGTGAGGGTAATTGCTCAAAACAACAAGTAAAAAGATGGGGCAACTAGGAATGTTGACACCACTATCACAATTCAATTTAAAAAGCAATAAAACTAAAGCGGATGTATCAAGTTGACTAGACGACTAGGGATGCATATATGATGGGGCTTTGGTTATGGATAGGGTGATTATCAGTTCATACCTATTATCTCCTAATGACATGAATAGCATTGGTCATGGGTAAGATTTGCTTATCTCTCGATCAATAATCTTATATCTGATGATCTCTGTTAGAGCATCATCGGTTTGATCAATAAACAACCAATCTAAGCTTGGGAAGGTCACACTATCTCTAGCTTAGACCCTTAAATGGGAGAATCTGATGATAATAACTATTTCTAGCCTTAAATAAGAGTGGAATCCCAAGTTCCCACTAGTAATTTCATATCTCAAAACTATGAAATCCTTTCTCAAGTAATCACATAGTCAAGTAAGGAAAATGAATGTTTGCAACCACAAACTTTAGGATTAAAACTTGGTGAAATTACTAGACCCATGTCAATTAAGCAATTATAAGATAGAGTAGATAACATCCAAACCTATTTCTTACGCACCCATCATCAATACACCCCTAGACAATTGAATTTACCCAGTCATAGTAAGAGAGAAAGAGATACCATTTGGGTAATTCAAAATCCCTTCCATTAGAGCTGAATCTCACTTCTAGATTCAATTTGAGTACACAAATTTTAACCAAGAGAATTAGATTGAAATCCTCTTCTCAATGGAGGTGAAAAACTTGGTCTCTAAGCTAAAAACTCTTCAAAATATTAAGAATGATAAAAAATATTTACAATTGTGCCTGAATAGGCCTTTTATACTTTCCCATAATTTCACTAAAAATTAGGACACAAATGCCCTTCGGGAGGTGTGCGGTGCGACGTGTGGTTTGCACGTTGTGAAGTGTGTGTTGCACACTACCTCTGGTTGAACCAGTGACTTCAGCTAGAATTGGGAGCTCCATGCGAAGGGGGTGCGGTTCGCACCTTAGGATGTGTGTGTGGCACAATGACTGCACCTTGTGACAGACTCTTCAGTGACTTTTGCAGCTTGTGCGGAGGAGGTGCGTTTCGCACCTTGGCCTGTGCATGTCGCACAACCACCGCCTCTCCGGACAAAGTCTTAAGCTTTTCTGAACACTTTACACTTCACTCATTTTGAGCTATTTTTGGGTCCATTTCATTCTTTATATTCATCTATCAAAACCGCCTGCATAGACATCAATAAAGGCCATAAAAACCTCTAAATCTATTCAAAACATAGCAATAATTCATGGATATAGGCTCAATAAGTTGGTAGATTACCGACTTATCACGGGCCTGAGTGTTGTTTTATGCACCTTCCTGCTATTGAGCCAGATTATTGCCCCAAGAGTAGTTGGGTTAACCTTGCCAATTTTGGTTGTAGGCATTACCATAGTTTAAATTACCTTTCTGTACATTGCCTACAAAATTTACCGACTCCGGATTTGCTCCATAAAAGTCTGTCGAATGTCAACTCAGACCACAGGTTTCACACAAAGTTTGGACTTGTTGAACTGCATTCACTTTAGCCTGAGGTTGAGTCGCACTAAACTTGTTGAACTCAGCTATCATCTAAGTCTAAAAACTGGCCAACTGTGTTGCTAATGTAGTGACACTATCAAGGTCAATCATCCTTGCAGCCTTCTTCACCGTATTCCTAGACATTTCATCATTCCACTCTGGATTACCTTGTTCAATAAGTTGAGGAGAGTATATAGCTCATCATATGTCTTCTCCAAAGCTTGACTACCTGCCGCTGAATCTACCAAAATCTTTGTATTATGGTCAAGTCTTTCTACAAAAGTGTGAGCTAATACCTAATTGGTCTGCTAGTGATGTGGGAATCCCGTAGAAGAGACTTGAATATCTCCCATGCATGATAAAGATTCTCGTCTGGTTTCTGCTTAAAGCTCAGAATCTAACACCTCAACTTTCAGGTTTTCCTGATGGGAAGAATCAGATGAGGAACTTCTTTGCTAAATCATCCCATTTTGTGATAGAATTTGAAGGTTCTACCTTCAACCATTTCTTTGGTTCTCCCAACAGTGAGAATGGGAAAAGTGTGAGCCTCACGTAGTCTAAGGAGACTCCTTCAAGAATGAATGTATCACTGATCTCCAAAAAGTTCTGGAAATGAACCTATGGATCTTCATGTGACATGCCTGTAAACTGCCCGCTCGTGTGCAACAATTGCACCATATTCTATTTCAGTTCAAATCTGCCCTCTATAGTTGGCTTCTGAATGCAGGAGGTCACATTAGTCGCAAGTGGGATTTCCACGTTGTGCACTATCTTTCGAGCTAGTTGTGGTTGCTTCGCCATAAATGCAGGAATAGTCTCAGCCAGTTGAGCTCGCCGGTTTTGATCGATAAGTGTTGCTTCTCTCAATGCTTGGTGCAAGTGTTGCTCAAGTTCAGGAAGTGGGTCAACCAGTTCCTTATCCCTTTCCAACTTGCCAAAGATTATAACCTGTTCCTGCAAGTTCAGTAGCTAAGATCAAGATGTTAGCACTTATAAAACAAAATAGAAAAATAAAAATCAGACGGTTGCTAATTTTCAAGTCCCTGGAAATGGAGAGAAAAACTTATTGCGTCCCAGTGCACACTCAAGTGTACGAGATCGTTCAAGTAATATAGTGGCTCTTGCGAGCTGAATATCGATCCCACAGGGACAAGTTCTTAGAAAACAATCTAATCTTAATTAATACTATTGACGTTAAACAAATGCGATTGGTAACCAAGAGTTGAACTTTGTTTTATAACTGAAGACTAGAATTAACGAAGATGTGAAACTTTAGATTGTAAATAATATATGGAGAAATCTAGGGTCAAGGCAATTACTACACAATCATGCTTAACTATGGTTCATAGACGGTGCTAATGTTTATCATGATTGTTGGTTTACGGGGTTGATATTATAATCGGGGAATGGTCATCCTCTAAGTCCTTTATCCAAACTAATCTCACAACTACATCATTGAGTGGGAATGTGAGTCTTCAAATTGGATGCATTCAACATTCTTCCCATTTTATTAACCAAGTGGGGTTTTTAGGTATATATCTATCCTAACCGCAAATCATACTTCACAATTGTTTACTAACAACAAAAGATATGATCCACACCTCCTACGTTCTTCATTCCATCTCTTAACTCCTATGGTTAATTCGTTTTGAGACTTAGGTGTATTTTAGTTCATGACGCTTTAAATAGTTAAACTAAAAACATAAGAATAATCACAAGACATTATAAACAATAAACCAACTAAATATCCATAATAAAGAAATCATGTTGTAGCCTCAACCATAGAACTAGGGTGTTTAGCCACTCATAATCTAATTCACAATTACAAAAGTGTTGTAGTTCATAAAATAATTAAGTAAAGAGAAAGAAAAGAATAAGAACCCTAAGTCAGCCTTCTCCTTGGGTTTTTTCAATCCAAAGTCTTCCAAAGATGTGTACAATTGAAACCAAGTGTCCTATTTATAATGGGGGTGAAATTTCACGCGTCGGGAACAAGGTCCCTGACACGCTGCCCATAGCCCTGACTAGGCAGTGTGTCACACTGCTAAACGCCCTGACGAGCTGGCATTACACAGCCTAATTATGGAGGCTCACTAGAAATTTGGAAGACTCAAGTTGTCCCACCTCCATTTCACGCTGCCCAACGCGGATTCTAGCCTCCATGGCACGAGGGTTGTTCTTTTGACGTCTATTTTTCTCCCACGAGCTCTTTCCACCTTGCATTGATTTCCCATGGCTTGTAGCTTATTCGTAGGTTCCAATTAGATTCCGTAACTCCTCCAAAGGTCTCCTACAAGAGCTCATAACACACATAATTCCACACAACACAATAAAGCTCATACAAG
Organism: Jaltomata sinuosa; assembly: GCA_003996215.1. Taxonomy (NCBI): domain Eukaryota; kingdom Viridiplantae; phylum Streptophyta; class Magnoliopsida; order Solanales; family Solanaceae; genus Jaltomata; species Jaltomata sinuosa. The sequence goes on from QJPP01002645.1 coordinate 380,661, forward strand.
TACAATGGAATAGGCATAGCTCAAGCTAGCAAAGCTAGTTTCCTCGTCTAAACTCTAATTTGTTCTTTTAGCTTATTATTTGTTCCAAAATGCTACCCAAACACCATAAACAAGTACGTTAGCCACAAAGAACACCTTTTACACACTAAATACCTTAATGGCACATCAAGTTATCTTCAAAACTAAACTAAACGTACAAGGATAATGACACTTAGGTGTATAAATACGCCTAAGATCAGCCCTCCAGGACCTCTTTAAGACACGTGGTTGCTTCTCTCATAAGAGAGAATGGGAACAATCAAAGTCGGATTGACTCTTGATATATGTTTTGTATGTTGAAGGGCTGACAAATCTCGATAAAATTTTGGATATATTGATTTGCATTTTCGTGTGCCTTCCCCCCAAATAGTCCCTTTATTTGTATCAAATGCAACATTATACTAGTTACACAGAATACAGTGTTGCCAACGGTTGGGGATAGTCGAATGACACCCATGGCACTATGAACAATGGGTCCATCCTCTATATCGACGAATCTGTCCACACTTTCTTTATCACCTGCTTGGATCATGTGCCACCTACTCAAACGATAAAAAGGAACAAACGCTCAACAAGAGTAAATGAAAAGATAATAAATGGCAAATCAAAAACCATTCTCCGGAAATAGCATGATTTTTGATGATGTTCATAAGCACTCTCTCGAAGGAGGTTTTAACAATCTCCAAGCAAAATGATATGTAACCCAACAGATGTTAGGGTCGAATCCACAGAGAATAGGATGATGACTTGCCACTAAACATGAAATATCAATTCACTAGAATAAGCAATTGTCCGAACAAGCAAAAGTAAAATTTGGGGGAAAGGTTTGGGAAATTAAAATTTGAATTATAAAAACTTAACAAAGTAAATACAAGAGTTTCAATCAATAGAGGAAGCCTAGGGGTATGATTTTGATGGGGTCATACATTGGGATAGGGTTGATTATTCAAGCAAACTTTTAATTTATAGCATATGTAGCTTGTTTTATGCTATACTTAGTTGTTTTTCAACCTACCAAATATATTTAATATGGTCTTATTTCAAGCCCCATAGTTGTGACATCAAACCAACCAATTATACTTAGGTGAATCACACTATCTCTATATTTGACTCTTAGATGGGAATTCCCTTTAATTAAGATATTTCTAGCCTCAATTTATGGTGGGAATCCCAAATTCCCACTATGAAATTCTTACCCAATTGAAAAACTCCTCTTTCAAGCAAGAACATAATAAGTAAATTTAATCAATTTTTGCAACTATCTGTTTTATATTTAAAATGTGAAGAATTCAATAGACCCATACTTAATAATAAATTATAAGCACAAATAATCCACACCCACTACCAACTTCAAATATCCATCATGCACACAACCCTAGAGATGAGTTTAGCTACTCATAGTAAAGGAATAAGAAAAGATACCAAATGGATTTCCCAAAATTCCATTCATTATGTTAGCTAAATTCAAATTCAAAGATCAAAATTATCTACAATGGTGTTTTTCACTAGGGAAGAAGAAGAGAAAAAATGTACTCTCTCTACTCTCTTCGTTGGGAAAGTAAAAACTGCCCAATAATGTTGGTACAAATCCCAAAAAGGGTTTAAGAACCTTCCCAAATATGTCACACACAATTTGGACAAAATTTCCCTTCAGAACATGTGCTAAACGAGGGTAGAAGCCACCTGCGGCCTCCCTTTGGGACTTGCGACTCGCAGGTGCCCAATATCCTAAGCAATGATGTCTAGGTGATGTGCGATGTCAGGTTCAGAGGAAAGATTATGTGGCTCACATGTGGCTGATTGTTCAAGCAGTATATGATCTCTCATATGCGTTGACACTTGCGAAATGCAGCTGTCTTCTTGTTGCTCGCATGTCACTTCACCCTTCTTAACAGATTCTCTCCCTTCTTATTATCTACGTACTTAAACTCTATTTTAAGTTCTTTTGGGTTCAAATCCTTTCTTTCTTCATTTGACTAAGAGTACCTGCATTTACGATAATAACGAAAATAAGTACCTCTAATTCTCATCAAAATATGACAATAATTTTTGAATAAAGGCTTAATAAGTTGGTAGATTACCAAGTTATCATAAACTCAGACGAATACACTACAACTAAACCTTCATTTCCCTAAACTTCGCCGATGCCATCCTATATGGAGGAATAGAAAAAGGATAAGTACTAGGCTCTAAATCAATGCAGAAATCGATAACACGGTCTAATGGCATACAAGGTAAGTCTGTAGGAAATAACCCTAAACTTGCATGTGGATCTTAAAGTCGTGGATCTTTTGATTGCGGGTAGCTGCTTTATGCTCTCCTTATTAAGTCATGGACCACATGAACCAACCCTATAGATGGAACCTCTTCACTAGTATCCTGAAGATGCAATAAAAACACCAAACACACTATCTCAATCAACTTCTTAGCTCAAATATAAGATATAATATTTTTAGGTACAAGGCTACGATTTCCCTTCCACTCAAGTCTAGACATCCCCGGAATTGCTATAGTCACATTCTTAGCATTACAGTCTAGAATAGAATGATATGGGGACAACCAACTCATTCCTAGAATAATGTCAATGTCTACCATTTCAAGAATCACTAAGTCTACCCAAGTCATGTACTCCATGAAAGTAACAAGACAAGCATGGTAGAACTTATCTACTATCACATAATCATTAACATGAGTAGACACATGAACAGAATATCAAGTAAATCACAAGTCATATGCAATCCCATAGAAAAATAGGTAGACACATAAGAAAATGCAGATCTTGGATCAAATAAGATTGTAGACATCTAATTATAGACTAGAATAGTACTTGTGATCATTGTGTCAAAGGCCTCTACCTCATGTCTGTCTGTAAAAGCATAAAAATTATTCTGACCTCCTTCCTGCGTGCCGCCCCTGTTGGGCTGAGTTCCATCTCTACTAGCATGTCCACTACCCCAGTTAGGCTGGGTGCCACCTCTATCAGGCATGTGAACACTACATCCACCCCGAGTCGATCCCTACCATATGCACCACCTTCTCAACTATTAGATCTAGAGTTCGGGGAGCCTGATACAGAGCTGACAGACTAGACTATGTAAATTGGGGGTACCACCTCCAGATGTGCCCAATCTCACTGCACTCATAACATGCCCCATCTAAAGTAGGCCTCAGCTAAAGATTATGAAGAAATGTAATACCTCTAATCTAAAGAGGATTGGCTGGCCCTTGGTTAACCCTCAATTGATATTTACATAGCTGAATAAACATGCCATCTAGAATACCTCTGAAGAACCAGACCCTTTGAGAAAGAGCCACTGTAGCCACCACCCTTACAGGCCTTATTCTCAACCAACTTAGCATAACCCCCTTGTTTTACACCCTTAATATTCCTGACATGTTCCAAAACTTCCTGAAAAGTCTTCCCAAAAGACACTAACTGAAGTGTGGATAACTGAAGTTCAATATTCAACCCTTTAACAAACTTGTGAATTCGCTCTTTCTCTATATGCAACAACTATAGTGAATAGCTGGAGAGTGAGTGGAATTTGGCTTCATAGGCTGTAACTGAACAACTGCCCTGCTCAATATTGGTAAACTCATCCTTCCACTTATCACTCAAAGTAGGAGGAACGTACTTTTATAGAAAGATGGTATAGAATAGTATCTAGGTCAATAGAGGTGACCCAATAGGTCTGCACTCCACATACGCTCTCCACCATAACTTTTCATCCCCCATAAGATGATACGTACCAAAATCCACCCTATATTTCTCTACTGCCCCCATTTTATGGAGCCTCTCATGACAATCCATAATAAAATCATAAGCATCTTCCGCCTCAGTACCATAGAAAACCAAAGGCTTCATTTTAATGAACCTCTAAAATAAGTCATGCTCATCTCCGATCATTATCGGCCCAGTCACCGATCGTAGAAATATCCCTACCTCAAAAACATTTTGAACTTGCTGATTCAGACCTATAGGAACTACATGTGCTACCCAAGTCCCTACCAAACTACCCAAAAATGTCAAAACATGTTGTATTACATCTAAAGATACCAGAGCAGGCACAACTTCTCCCTGGACTATTGCAGCCACCTCTTCTGTTGCTACCTCACTAATATCCTCAATCTTGATAAGATCCTCTACAGGTCTAGGGGACTTAGACCTATCACAAAACTGGCCAACAATTGGAACACTTCCCTGGCGGGCACTGTTTTGCATTCTCTACCTCTGCCATCTCCTCTTGCTCTTCCTCTACTATGAACAATAGCCCCAACAGTCGGTATAGGTACCTCAGATCTTGCCTCTACTGTGAGTGTCCTTACATCTGTGAGAGAAAAGAAAGAAGAGGTTAGATAACAATCTGGATACTAATTGGAGTCAAGTAATAGCATGAAGGAAAGAAGTTGAGTATTCCTAATATCCTCTAAACTCTCAAAGAAAAGTACAGACATCTCTATACCATTCCACAAGACATTACTAGACATGTCCTTGTACAATGATATCGATGAACCTAGGGCTCTGATACCAAGTTTGTCATGACCCAAATGACCGTGAGTGGCACCCACACTAACCCCCCCCCCCCAAGTGGGCAAACCATGTGTTTCTCTCCAACCCAGCCTTAACCAATTTAGTTTTCAAAAAATGACAATTAACTAGGCATAAACAGAGATATCAAAAACATAAGTAAATAAATATGCGAAACTATCTATTACAACTTCCCAAGATCCGAAGTCAGCATACAGGATACTAGCCAACAAAGTCTAAGAATACTCCAAAAATACTAATAAATGAAATAGTGTCTGAAAGATAGGTATTAAGAAACTATGAAGATCTGTGGGAGCCATTAAATAGACCCTCAAATCAATTAGTCAAGAACCGCTAGATGCGAGCTCTTGTCGAAGCCTCTAAAACACAGTCTATACTCATAAAAAAAAGTGCAAGAGTAGCATCAGTACAAACACAGTGTACTGGTAGATATAATAGGCCTACTTAACATATTAATAAATCAATACCAGGAACAAATAAGCATGTAGCAAGTACAATAACACATAATCAAATACTCAGAAATAAATAGTCACCCTAGCCAGATAAATGAATCTCAATTATAGATATATCAAGTGTCAACTCTCAAAGACATAAAGTCACCAAACACATATATATTAAGTCATACAAAATTGCAAATGTAATGCAGTCATCACATCATGGATTCATGTCCATATAATCTCTCAGACATATAGTCTCTATATCTCATCATCCTCAATATAATTGTATCAGAAATCACTCAACAGTCATTTGTACACACATGCTAAAGGGTCTTATTTCTGCCCAACTAGTCATGACCTGCAGGGGATAACCTAGGGTCCATACACCATACAAGCGTGGTACCCGCTCCACCATATATCTTCTCGTCCATAAGCTCATATCAGACTCAAACCACTTTAACAACAGAATAGTATACATATTCCTTAGCGCTCTCTACATATCTTAGTATGTTCTTATTTTAATCAACTCCAAGATAATGTCGTAAGTACACAGTCAATAATGGTTCACTTCATAATCATAAGTCATTTAAAGACATGTTTCTATAGTTAAGCTTATTCATGCAAGCAATGTCAAGCCAAATAAGTAATCATTTTAACAATCATGTCTGAATACGAACAAACATGCTATCAATCCAAACACAAATAAGAGACTATATTAAGTCTAACTCCACATAAAATTGTAATCAACCTCAATCAACGAATTCAAATCACCATGCTACTTTGAAATAGAACCCTTTCCTTAATGCTTCAGAATGTTAATAGAGAGTAATTAATAATTTACTCTTTCAAATTCAGGTCTTGGGAATGCAAACCCACCAACTCTACCTTTATTCGAGGTTTATAGCATTCCCCAAGGATCACTTACCCATAAACTCACCTCACATTAATCACATTATCATCATTCATGGAGTTTCTACTCGAATTTCCCCCTTTCTAGCTATTTTTATGCTAAAGGTCACATTTTTATGGAACTCATGGTTTTCATTCATCACTATTTGTGTTTTAGAACAACCATTATATGCTTGGAGGTGTTTAACTAAACCCTAGAAGCATTCTAGATAATAATCACATCTACCTGTAGGCTTTCTCATAAATTCGCAGACCTAGGATTCTAACCCATAATTTCAATCATCATAATCTTTTCAATGATTCTAAAATGATAAATGATTACTAAATGAAGGGTTAATACAATAACTCACCCCAAACCAAGAGAATCATCCTAGCCTTGGGAAAATTGCCTTCTTGGTTCTTTAGAATGAGGTTTTGAAGTTTGTGAAATAAAACTCAAAACAACTAACTTAATCCAACATTCTTCCCATATCATCTTGTACAATAGGTGCATTGTTTCTATGGCAAGATCTCTATGGTTAGCTTCGGATCGCTATGGCTAGCCCTGGTGAATTTGGTCAAGCTTGATATGGAGGGACTTCAACCACTATAGCGGTATCACTATAACATAATTCCTTTCGCTGTAGCATTTCCTAAAATAGAAACTCAGGAACTCAGCTCAAATGATATATTTCACATTATATTTTTCAAGATTAATACATCATGAATTTACTCCATTACGACAACCACTATAATCACATACTACAAATTCACTCGCAGTCCCAAAATATTCACGGAGGTCTAGATTACTATGTCACCCCCTGATAGAACATGATAACACAAATAATAATTTTGTGAATAATAATTTATCATACATTGACACAACACATGATTTTAGCCTTAAATATAATGACCCTTCCGATCATTCTCGCATTTTTGCTTTCTTTGTATTGTTAGAGTATTCCTGTAGTGACCCCAAGTCATTTATGGTTTACTGGGACTAGCAATTTGGTTCCCTGGCCGTTTATTTGGTCTTTATGGTTGTTTCCCTATTTTAGATCTTAAACTAAGAAAATCTTTAACTTTAGTCAACATTCTTAACTAACATGCTCGGAATTGAATTTTGAAAGTTCTATTAGCTATAAAATGAGGATTTTGGTCTAGTTGTACCTTTAGTCAGGGCCTAGGAACTTTCGATATAATTCTAACTCACTTTTTAAGATTTTAGGCTAGTTAGAGTTAGAAGTTTCATTTTGATCTACTTTCGATGATCAGAGCGTCAAATTCGAAATCTGAAAGTTCCATCATCTCTAGAATGTCGAGTTTGGGTTAGGTTGGTGTTGGTTTGAGTCTTGGGTGAGCCGGGCTCATTTTGGGTGTTTGGTTGGTTTTAGTAAGTATTTACTTGGGTCAACATTCCTCCAAAATGACCTCGTATAGAAGTTTCATCAATTCTGTTGAGTCTGGAGTGTCATTTCCACTCTAGTAGCATATTTAGTTTGTGTGTATTGGGTTTTTATTATGCGTGGAACCTCTCATGGAAGTTTTTTAGTTTTCTGGTTTTCTACAGCAGAGAAATGTTCAGCGCCAATGATGCCATGGTAGCACGATTGCGCTAGCCTGCTGCTTCCTTCAGTGTTGATGGCGCCAGACCAGTGCCAATATGCTAGGTTGTTGTGCCTATCTTCAGCGCTATCAATGTCTGGATGGCGCGATCGCGCTAGTGCGCTCCAGCCTCCTTTAGCGCAATTGCACTGGTCTGCAGCCTGCACTATATAAGTTCAATCCCCCAAATTTTCAGACCATTTTCTCTATTCCCTCTCTCTAAATCAGGTTTTCTCACATAAGACTTGTTCCAAATAAATTCCCAGCCTTGGAGTTTCATCAATTGGAGGATTTCTCATTTCCGTCTTCATTTGGTAAGTCTTCTTCCTTGAAATTGTTCTTTTCCATGGCAAAACTTCCATTAATGACCTTATTTTAAGCTTGGGGTTTCTTGGTTGGTTTTAGCTGCTAGTTGGGCTACTTTCTTGTGGTTGTGCATTGTTCATCTCGAATACTTGTTCCCTCTCTTCATCGTTAGTAATTCTCTCTTTTTATATCTAGAATTTTTTTACAAGTTTCTCATGATTCCCTCTTCTTCTCCGGGCTGTTTTAGGCCCTTTCCTTACTCAATTTCTGCTCAATTTTTGGGCATGTGTTCCTTGCGAGGATTGAAACCTCATAGTAATTTTCATTTGTGGTTTCTGGTGGAGGGACCCACAAGCCCGCTTTTTAACTAGATTTTGACCTGGCTAAACTTTTAGCAATATGGGTATTGTTAGTCTTGTTTTAATGTGTAGATTGTGTTTAAGATAGTGTGATTTCTTTTTGGGACTTCTCGGAGTAGTTCAGGCTTGGAAAACATTGTTCTAGCAGCTTATCATCGGACTACAGGTAGGTTATGGTTTCCTTTTCTTAGACTTTGCGTATATAGGCTATAATTGCACTAATTTGCATCCTTGGGTTGGGCTTATTAGTTTGGCATGCCCAGACCTTGTCCTCTTTCTTTTAGTCTGACTTTTTCATATTGTCTCGTTGTAGTATTCGGTTTAGTTGGTAGAATTACCCCTTGTGGCCCCATATGGACTTGATTATGCCTCTGGACCATAGATGGTGGGTTTATTTGAGAATGTCCATGAGTCCTAAACATTGGATTACAATTATAGAACTGGTTATCTGTGTTGTAGAGCGCTTAGAGCCTGTGTAGGGTCGATAGGTTGATTGTGAGTTGTTGGGCTGCTGATTGTGATTGAGCATAACATTATCATTCATATGAAAAGTTTTTCTGCATCATTTACTACTACTTTGCCTGCGGGCCTACTATAATCAATTTTCTTAACCTTACACGGCCCCAAGGCCCTATTTTTGGTAAAAATGGTTATAAAAGGGTTTGGAACTAACTTTTATGGATCTTCTTGGGGTAAAAAAGACTAAATGATGATTTTATCACCATTTTTCACACTTACACTAGACTCGACCGAGCCGTAGTGCTAGACATGTTTTACTACTGATTTAAGATGATACTAGACTCGGTCGAGCCAAGCGTCAGACTTGTTTTACTAATATTTTAGACCCGGTTATGCTACAGGCACCCTTGTTGGGATTTTTGAGACATGATTTATTGATTTAGACCTGAATAGACTCTGGGCACTCTTTTGAGCTCACAATTACTGGTTTAGACTTAGATACTCTTTGAGAAGTTATATTGGATATTTTGAGATTTAGTATGCGATCGAGGACCTCCATGGACCTTGCCGATCTTAACCAGGGGCTACGTGTTGTGAGTGCCAAAGGAGGGGTATATTTTTAGTTGAGGTTTACGGGTGCATCCTTCTGTGGATCCTACCTACTGGGCCTTTAGTTGAGGTACATACGGTACTACTATCACAACTGGTTTCACCTACATCATCATATCATGCATTTGTGTTTGATTCCACCCTTTTTTATTGTTTGCTGAGTGTACACTCAGTTAGTATGGGATGCCGGAAGGTTTGTTTTCACTTGTATATATTCCTTGAGTGTATGGGCGCCCGTTGGAACTGTAGCTAGAATTATTCCTATTATATCCTGTCACAGTATTGGTTCATTTTATAGATACATTTGGGTTATTGTTTGGTTATTTGTATTTAAGGACTGTGTTACTAGCCTGATATAGTTGGTAGTATATTTTTCAAGCATAAATACATTGTACGTACTTTTCCTTCATTCCCTTTTTACTTGAGGTTACCGATATACCACTTTTATTCTTAAACCCTCTCCTTATATATATTGTTGTTGCAAGGACCTCAGGTGCATTTTCCTTTCCTTTACTTGTGTTCGGTGTATATATATATCCTTTGTGGCTAGCCTAGTTTGATTGTACTCTCTGGTATTCTATCTGTGCTAGCTTCCATCTACATCTCTGTTTGTTTTTGTGACTTCTTGTTTTATTTTCTGCTATTTATTGCTTTTATATCTTATATGTGCTCAGTCAGCCAATGATGCCTTCTGGGTACCTGTTGCTTTGCAATTGATGCTTATACTACACTTTTGCATCTTCCTGGTGCAGATCCTAGTATGAGCTCTCACTCTTGATAGCTCATGGAGACTCGTGCAGCCTTCAAGAAATCCGAGACTAGGGTGAGCTCCTAGCGATTGGGGCTTAGCTTTTAGCTCCTCATTTGTATCATGTACTTTTTTGTTATTTAGAGACAGATGTATATATGATAAGTTAGTATTCTACCTACTTATTTAACTCTTAAACTTATGCTTTTGCTAATAATAAATGGGAAAATAGTGCAATTGATACGGATTACTTCTATTTTGTAGGATTATCTGAATTAGAAGTGATTGGTGCAGAATCGGATGAAAACAAGTCAAATTGGAGGAAATTCTGAAATTCTGGGCAACTTAGGCAATCGCGCTACATGAGCGCCAATGGCGTTGAAGGCAGGGGACGGACTTGTGCGCGATGGTGTTGGAATGGAGCAATAGCACCGCAGAAAGCATGGTCAATGCCAGTCAAAGACAAGGGCGCAATCGCGTCCCCTCAGCGTGATTGCGCTGACTAGTTTGATTCCCTTGAGCGCGACAGCTCTGCATTAGTTCGATCACGCTTCACTATACCTGAACATGAAAATAGGAAGAAATGACATTTCACCCTTGTGGAAACCCCAATTTATACAAAAATACTCCTAAGCTGTCTTGAAACACATCTTTGGATAATCCTTGGAACTTTTGAGAAATCTTGGGAGCGAAGTTCTTCATCCAACACTATAGGAGTGAAGATTTGGAGGAATTTATTGTAAAATCTTTAGTTTCCAATCATTAACTCTTGTTCTTAATTGCTATTTTATTGGTGTGCTTGTTGACTTGAGATTTGGGTTGTATTAGAGATAATACTTGTTTGGTTATTGAATTCATATATAGATTTTGATTTTGTTTGATTATTTGGGCCTATTGAATCCTCCATTGCTTGAATTTATAGTCAATGGTTGCAAACATTGACTTAGCTTTCTAATTTGGGTTTTTGCTCGAGAGAGAAATTCTTAAATTTGGGAAGATTCACTAGTGGGTACTTTGAAATCCATCTAGATTGGAGGCTAGGAATAGCTCTAATCGCAGGAATCTCTTATTTAAGGGTCCGAGCTAGAAATAGGATGACCTCTCCAAGTTATTTGGCTGGTTTATTGCTTACTCATGTTAGTTCGAGAGAAAACACATGAGATATATGCTCAATTGGTCGAGAGACAGTTAGGCATACCTTTAGCTAAGACTACCTATGTGTCAACCGGGTGCAAGTCTTGTGAATTGAATTCCCATTCCCGATTCTCCATTGTTGTCCTTTCTTGGTGAAAGCAAGGTGAAAACCATTGATAACTCTATCTTTTATTTGATTTTCTTTTATCTTTAGTTGTAGACTAAAACCTCCTTTTTAGATATCTTTTCCCTTTTTGTTATTTGAACTTCAATAAGTTGCTTGGAATCTTTATTAGCTCAATCGCGACTACATTGTTCCCTTGGGTATGACCCCATCACTCATTGGGAATTATAAATTTTGTTTTGCTCTGACGATCGTCGTGACCTCCTACTTGAAGAGCAAAATTTGAGCGTTATCAAAAATGGCGCCGTTGCCGGGGAACAATTTGGCGTACTGAGTTAGTTTAGAATTTGAGTTTACTTACTCTATTTCAATTTTGTGAATAATTGTTTTTCTTTTGTTTAGTTTTAGTTTGTTGATGGCATCATGGCTTATTTGAATGTTAAAAATGGTGAGAGTTTCATCCCAATTTATATTCCCGACTAATGTGTTTATTGTAGAGGACCCCACCTTGGACGAAGGTGTAAAATTGGCCCTAAGAGAGGAAGGTATTCTCCTTCTCACTCCTATGATGGGCGCAATTGCTATTTGTGTGGTGGTCGTGATGGACATTGGAGCGAATGCCCCAACGTTGATCGTCCCCCTCCCCTTTCTTGTGCTAATAATATTTCTAGTGGTGCTTGTTACCTTTACAGGGACCATGAATTTGCAAGAAAAGAAGGCATGTATGGCAAGCTCCAAACCCTCTTGGCCTCGCTAGAAACCCAAAGGAGAATGTGCAATCCATAAAGCAATGCTTTGTGGACGAAAGGGCGAAAGAAGAATAAAACACAAGGGAGGATCATGAATTGATAGTGGTGTTGCAACCAACTACCCCGTTTGTGGGTGATGATGTCATAGCATCTCTAAGTGAGAATGTTATGAATGAGGGAAGGTTAAAGGTGGAGACGCCCAAATCCCACTTCAACCATTGTTCGACCTTAAGTTTGATTGAATGGATGAGAGTCGAAGTAATCATGATTTTTGAAGACCATGGAAGGAGGGTGGACGAAGGTCTATCCGGTTTTGAGTTTGTTGAGGAAAGAAGGAAACGTGTCCTCCCTCACTTGAAGGCTAAAAAATGCAACATACGGAATCACAAGAATGGCCTTCTCATGTTCAAACCTTCACCCTAGGATTTTCACCGGAAGCTCGATTCAAATTTGGGTCAAAGGTTCAAATATTCCAAGTGGAAATCTCGATGGTGAGGTAGCCAGCGTCACATCGCGAAATTAAATTGTGCGCTTGATGAGAGGCAACCCATCATATCAAAACTTGAAGGTTTACAAAAAATTTTATTAGAGTATCTTAGTTGTAGATTTTTTACTAATCCATGAAGTTTAGAGTCTTTTTGAAGTTGTTTGGGTAGGTTGAGAAGTGGAGGCCTCATAAAAATCCAACCAAGGACCAAAAAGGGTGACAAAATGACATGCTAAATAGGGTGCGAACACACATCTAAGTGTGCGCATCGCATATGCAAACGCACCCCAAGATAGTAAGGCAACTGAGAAGATCAATGTGTGTGAAATGGGTACATTTCACAACTGGAAATACGCCCGTCACACCAGCCATCGCACCCTAAAATAGTAAACTTCTAAAAAGTGGCTGGAATATGCGAAGTAGGTGCATTTCGCATCTGAAAGAGTGCCCATAGCATCAGTCATCTCACGTCAAAACAGTGAGCATCTAAAAAATGTTAGGAAGACTGTGAAGCACGATCACACTATAGCAGCACCGATGGCACTAAGAGAACTTTCACAGAGCAGCGCAATCGCGCTCCACTACCACGATCGCACTTATGAGAGCATCAGCACAGTAAATTAAAAGAAAGAATCTTTTCAGTTCTCCACATCTCCACAAGTTCATCAGGTAAATTCTATCCTCCTCAGTACCTCCCCGAGATACTAAACGCCTAACTCACAAACACAAGTAGCGACGTTTAGTTGGAAATACGAGCACAAATTATCTCTTCTTTCCTCTTCTCTGTTGATCACCAAAATCGGCCATCAAGGTATGTATGTCCCTTTCTTTATTTTATGGTTATTGGTATGAATTTACGGGTTAAACAAGTGGAGTTGAGCCTATATTTGGGGAAGTCTTGAGTACCTAAAAGATCCTCCATTGTTATGAAGCTTTTAAATGACCCAAAAATTGTGTTGTTGATCGATTATATGAAATAGAGCAAGAAATTGTGTTGTTGTGGTGCTTAGTGTTGAGAAATACCCTCCTGAATGAATTAAATACACGATCTAGTTTTGAAAATTTCATAATGGAGGTTGTTTGGTCGAAGAAGATAACTGTCCAGTTGCTCAGTGCGATCGCGATGCCTGTGGGTTGACTAAATGGCGTGATCATGAACCTGTTACGCGTTAGAGCTCAGGATCCATAATGGAGTTAGCGCGATCGTGCCTTTGGAGCGCCAATGGTGCTGAAAAACTGCAGCTGGTAGAAAAATAGTAGCTCTGCCCAGAGCTACTGCATTTCTTTCTAACCAACTTCTCTTACTTAAAACACTGGTTTTCCATTATATTACATGTTGTGCCCAGAATCTCACCTTGCAAATGATATTTGTAGGTACTTTGTATTGAAAAATGAGTACTAGTACATAAAATTCGAAAGACAAGTGGATGAAATTTTGGATGAGGAGTATGATCGCACAAAGTTCATGTCATTGTCTTTTGAGGAGCGATATAGGGCTGACTTGTCCAAAAAGGTAGTTCCTGAAAGGGGCATTGCAATGCAAGGGTGGAGGCAGCCTTGCCTGAATTTTATGCCCGATTGCATAGAGAAAAGTGGAACTTTTTTATAGCTCCAATATGTAGGGACAATGAAACAGTTTTTTGAGAATTGTATGCCAATTCATCGGCTTTAAACTTCAAGGACTCGGTGATAACTATCCGAGGAAGGACATTTAGATTTTGGGCCGAGGAGATAAATAGATACTATGGGCTCAAGGATCATGACACTACACTTCTGGGTAAAAGAGAGTTATAGGCAGACCCTGGATTGCTTCACAGGTATGTCCCAGAGTGGAGCCCAAATGGGCTATGTTTGAAACAAAGATCTACTCTCATGACTTCACTGTGGAGGCAAGTATTTGGTTATCCATCATATGCGGCAGGGTGCAGCCAGTTCAGAATGAGAGTGGGGTTCCTGTATACAGAGCAGTGAATCTGACGGCAATGATTGATAAAGTTTTAGTTATTGTGGGGCCACTAATACTCAGGGAGATAAATAACTATGTCAAGGGCAGCAATGAGAGTTTTTTCTTCCCTTCCCTGATTACTGAGCTATGCCAGGTAGTGGGAATTTATTTGAATGCACCGGAAGATGCGTGGATTGATTCAAAAATTCCTATTCATCCTTTGAAGAAGGCAGGCCCCAGAAATGTGCTCTAAAAGAGAAAGATGGATGTTGGTTAAACTTCAGGAGCTATAGAGGGCACCCAACCCTCTTCTTGTTCCACTACCTCCACCCATGCCTAGACTATTTCAGTACCTCTCCACTCAGATATCCGGAGTTCAGGCATCCATTAGTGCATTAGCCACTAGAATTCCATTAGGACCATCTGAGACACAGATTGAAATATTGAATGATATGGTTGACCATCAGAAGAAGATTGAGGAGAGTCTGCAGATGTTGGAAAAAATGTTTCAAGAACAAGAGAAGAAAATGAAAGAAATGAGTGACAGCCTCGAGGATCATAAGAAAATGGATATAGCAAGAGATAAATTATTGAAGAGGATGTGGAATAGTATAAAGAGATTTTTTGGAGGTTCAGACACCGAGGATCATGATGACTCCACGACTAAAGGTGATGGTGGTACTCCAATGATCCCTTTCTAGATATATCTAAGGGAGCCCCCTCATACTACTTTCTCCGTATTTCATTTTAGGATTTATGCATGGAGGGCACTGCAGTAGTTTTTTGTTGGGGGTGGCGACATTTGGGTTATGCTTATGTTGGATTTTGATACTTATTATGTGCCCTTTCCAGGCTTATGTTGTTTAGATTTGGATTTTATGCCCTTGTCGGGCATGTTTATGATATTGTGCCCTTGCCGGGTTTATTTTTTGAAATGTTATTGGATTAGTCGCTTTTGTTACTTCTTTGTTTCTTTTCGTAGCTTTTTTATTTTCTGTTGTAGTTGTTTTAAAAGCGAATCCCAATGATAGATCAAGTGATGACATTCTTAAGGGAAACCATCGCTTTGTTTGGTGTGTGAAGCTAGGGGAAGTCTAAGTACCCGTTAGGCTAGATGAAATTGCATGTATGTTGGGGTGTATATGTTGGTTAATTCTGAGTGCCCATATCGATTTAGATTGATGATTTGGCCCTATGATAGATTGGGTGACGTCATTCTTAAGGGTAAATCATCATCTTTTGAGATAATTGTGAATCGTGACTTGTTTGGTACTAATGGAGTTAGTCTTGCATGCAAATCGAAATGGGCATACCCCTCTGAATATTACAAAGAGTGATTTTGTGACAACTCTTTTGATCTTTTTTTGACTCCTTGACTCATTACCGTTGTTAATGGAAATGTGGCTCCTACTTGTGCTTGCTTAGGAAGTTAAAATTGATCCTTCTTGAATAATTTGCATGTCATGTGTGGTGAGGGTTAGTTGAATAATTCTTATGCATAAGTGTCGTCTAGAACTTGCCCCGAATGTGATTCAAGGAAAAATTCTAGGTGTGACTGAGCTTTGAAGATGACCTTATGCCCTTTTTGATTGCCACTTCACCCAAATGACTTCCCAATGACATCAAATCCTAGTGAACCCCTTTGAGCTTATGACCGTTCTTCGGCATGTTGTACCACCTTGACCTTCTTGGAACCTCTATCTTGGCACCCATCCTCCCTAATGGCTTGAAAATAAAATATAGGCTAAAAGCCTAAGTTTGGGGGGGGGGACAAAAGATAACATAGGCAAATGCCTAAGTTTTGGGGTGCTTGTGATAAAATGAGGAAAAGAAAAGAAGTGCACTTCAAGTACAAGGCAACACCTTGATTCCAAATTGAAAATTGCTCCAAAATATCAATCCAATGAGAAAAATGAAAAGCAAAAATAAGTGCTACCAAGTGAAGGTGATATAAGGAGTTGAATTATCATGAGTTAAAAAGGAGAATCTTGGGTTGTGTTAGGGAGAAATAAGGTGAGGTTGAAATTGAAAATGTGAGCGGTGTTCGAAATGAGAGAAAACATAATTAGGGAGGTGTAGTCACTTGAACCAAGTGAGATTCTCACCTAACCCTAGCCAACATCATAACCCGCAACACCTTTATGATTCCAAGCTTGGCTACCCTACATTACTGGCGATTTACATGAAGGGCAAGCCTATGGTTATACATGTGTGCACTTGAACTTCTTTGTGAGTGTGAGTGTTTGTATTTGTCCCTTGTGATTGTTTTTGTACCTACTGTGTTTTTGGGACGTTCGTTCTTGTGAGTGCATACAAATTAGGATAGTTGGTGACGTTGATAAACTCCAAAAAATGAGTCAAGGAGCATGTTTGGTAAGCTAAATGTTAGACTCACATCTTAAGGATTGGTTGTTGTCACTTGGTTTCCCCCATAGTCCATTGGATCCTGTAATTGTGTTTTGAATGAAGGGGAATGCCTAGATTACTTATCATGTGATTGACTAATCATTAGTACCAAATGAAGTCAGCCTTGGTGCTTGAAATGGGTTTCCTTGGCTTGTGGTATTGTCTTTTGCACTTGTGTTTTATGCCTCTTGAGTTAGAATTTTTAAGTTGCTTGAGGACAAGCAATAGTTCAAGTTTGGGGGTTTGATAAGTTGGTATTCTACCTAATTATTTAACTCTTAAACTTATGCTTTTGATAATAATAAGTGGAAAAATAGTGCAATTGACGCGGATACTTCTATTTTACAGGATTATCTTAATTAGAAGTGATCGGTGTAGAATCGGATGAAAACAAGTTTAATTGGAGGAAATTCTGAAATTCTGGGCAACTCAGTGCAATCGCGCTGCATGAGCGCCAATGGCTGAAGGCGGGGGACAGGCTTGTGTGCGATGGCGTTGGAACGGCGCGATAGCACTGCGGAAAGCATGGTCAATGCCAGTCAAAGACAAGGGCGCAATTGCATCCCCTCAGTGCGATTGCATTGACCAGTGTGATTCCCTTGAGCGCAATAGTGCGATCGTGCTTCACTATACCTGAAAATGAAAATGCGCAGAAATGACATATCACCCTTGTGGAAACCCCAATTGATACAAAAAGACTCCTAAGCCATCTTGAAACACATCTTTGGCTAATCCTTGGAACTTTTGACCAAGCTTGGGAGCAAGATCTTCATCCAACACCATAGGAGTGAAGATTTGGAGGAATTTATTGTAAAATCTTTTGTTTCCAATCTTTAACTCTTGTTCTTAATTGTTATTTTATTGGTGTATTTGTTTACTTGAGATTTGGGTTGTATTAGAGATAATACTTGTTTGGTTATTGAATTCATATATAGATTTTGTTCTTGTTTGATCATTTGGGTCTATTGAATCCTCTATTGCTTGAATTTATAGTCAATGGTTGCAAACATTGACTTAGCTTTCTAATTTGGGTGTTTGCTCGAGGGAGAAATTCTCAAATTCGGGAAGATTCACTAGTGGGTACTTGGGAATCCATCTATATTGGAGGCTAGGAATAACTCTAATCGTAAAAATCTCTCATTTAAGGGTCTGAACTAGAAATAGGATGACCTTCCCAAGTTATTTTCATGGTTTATTACTTACTCGTAATAGTTCAAGAGAAAACACACTAGATATATGCTCGATTGGTCAAGAAACAGTTAGGCATACCTTTAGCCAATACTACCTAGGTGTCAATCGGGTGCAAGTCTTGTGAATTGAATTCCCATTCCCGATTCTCCCTTGTTGTCCTTGCTTGGCGAAAGCAAGGTGAAAGCCATTGATCACTCTATCTTTTATTTGATTTTCTTTTATCTTTTGTTGTAGTCTAAAAACCCCCTTTTAGATATCTTTTCAATATTTGTTATTTGAACATCAATAAGTTGCTTGGACTCTTTATTAGGTAGATCGTGACTACATTGTTCCCTTGGGTACGACTCCGACACTCGTTGGGAATTATAAATTTTGTTTTTCTCTAAAGATGGTCTTGACCTTCTACTTGGAGAGCACGATTTGAGTGTTATCAATATACTCTTTTGGACCTTTTGTACTTTGTATTTCATAGTGGCTTCTAGACTCTGATACCAGGTCATGGGATGGTTTAGTTTTCCTATATGTATATTTATTCCTGTTTCTATATTTAATCATTTTTATCTCTTGCTTCTGCTTATTTTTTTTCTACTTCTTCCGCTTGCTTGTTAAGATAGTAGCTCATTACTAACCAATTTGGGTTATAGGGATTAGTACGCCTATAGGGGGTTGTAGGTGCCATCATGATCTGAGAAATTGGGTCATGACATTTTGTATCAGATCCTAGGTTTACCGTGTCATCAGTATAGGAGCTAGTGCCTAGTAGAGTCCTGCAGATCGGGGCGGAGATGTCTGTACTTAATCTTCAGTTGGTTGTAGTGGCATTTTAGGAAACATGGATCTTTTCTTGCTTCTATATCATGCGTCTTATCATAGATAGTTTGTGGAATCTCATTTGTTCTGGTTCACTTTTCAATAGATGGCTTGTACGAGATCTTCCATAGCGGGTGAGAGAGAGCCTTTGACTCCAGCACACTCGACTCTAACTAGGGGACAGGGTGGTCATAGAGGTAGAGGTCGGGGATGTGCCTGAGCAGCGGCACCTACTAGAGATACTAGGGTTGAGGTCAAGCCTGAGTTAGTACCAGAGCAGTAGCCCATGGACCAAGGGATAGCCCAGGTGCAACTAGGGCTAACACTAGCGTATGTATCCACACCAGCCCCAGCTCATTCTTCAGATCTCTGAGGTTTGCTTCTTCAGTTATTTGGTATGATTGAGGGTCATCCTTCAGATATGGCATAGACATCCACTTAGGGGGAAACTCTGGGTGTTCAAAGATCAAGAGCACAGCCTTCTATTGTTGCTCCCTGTGCTGAGCTTCTTCCGATACCTTCTATTTCTCAGCCTCTTGCTCCTCGCCCAGTTATGAAAGAGATGGAGTAGAAGGGTTTGGGTAGGTTTTAGAGATTGGCTTCGCCTAGGTTTGACTATACTCCTTGTCAGGTTCCGTATGACATTATTTCTACTTGTGAGGAGATGCTACATAATCTGGGGTTATTGGAGACTCACGAGGTTGGTTATGATGCTTATCAACTGGAGGGCCCAGTTAAGCTAGGTGGAGGTCCCAGGTAGCTTATAAACTATCTACATCTCCTTAATTGACTTGGAGGTAATCTAATGAGGCCTTTATGGGAAAGTTCTTACCTCAAAGTGATCATGAGCATCGCAGAGAGCACTTCACAAGACTGATGCAGGGATCTATGTCCATATCTGAGTATGAGACTCATTTTTACGAGTTAGCTCCATTTAGGGCTATGATCATTCCTACCTAGTCCGACAGAGTTTGCCAGTTTGTTTAGGGGTTACGGACAGAGATTCGACAGACTACTGAGGTACTAGTTTCCAGTAGGTGATCCTTCCAGGCTATTACAGACCACGTTCATACTATGGAGGATTTACACCATCATGATCCAGGGGTCAGAGATAAGAGGCCATGACATCAGGTACTTCCAGTGGTTCCCATTTTGGTGGTAGAGGTTTAGGCCAGTTGGGCTGAGAGTATCAACCACAATAGAATCAGGTTCAGACTAGCCGGTAAGTTTAGGCATCACTTCAGGCTTTAGGTGGGCCTCAGTTTGAGCTGGGTCAGAGCAGTCACCAGGGTTACAGTGGTCAGTTTTCGAGGGGTACAACTTTTGGGGCATCAGGTTGTGGTGGCCATATCATTTCAACTAGTTTATCCTGACAGTGTAGGCCTTAGGGCCTTATTATGAGTGTGGTGTAATCTGTCACTATGCTAGAGAGTGCCCCCAATAAGGTACAGTTCAGCCAGCCGCTCAACTTGCTCAGCCATTGAGAGCAGTACAACCATTGACTGGAGGAGGTGGTGTTCAGGGTCGAGAAGGTGCCCAGCATGGCAGGACAGGTGGTAGGGATGGTTTTTGGTCAAGTGGAGGTCAGCATCTATTTTATGCAGTCCCTGGTAGACTAGAGGTAGAGGCCTCAAATATGGTGATCACATGTATGGATTTTGTATGCTTCTAGTCAGCTTTAGCTTTATTATACCCTGCATCTACATGTTCATATGTATCTGCCTACTTTGTTCCTTGATTGAGGTTGGCTAATGAGCCATTATTTGTTCTTGTTTCTGTTTTAATCCTAAAAGGTGATTATTTAGTAGTGGATCAGGTTGTGAGATCTTTTTTGATTGCTTTTGGTGATATTGAGGCTTTGGCTAACCCGATGATCCTAGATATGTTAGATTTGGATGTTATTCTTGGCATGGACTGGTTATCCCCTCATCGAGCGGTTTTGGATTTCTATGCCAAGACCGTTGCTATAACTTTGTCTGGCGTATCCCTAGTTGTGTGGCAGGGTTCTATTAGCCGCACACAGTCTAGGATCATTTCTTGCCTTTGAGCTAGAAAGTTGATATCTCACGGGTGTTTGGCTTATCTAGCATATGTACGATATGCTAGCACTGACATTTCTTCTACTAAGTCGATTTATGTGGTTAGGGATTTCTTAGATATGTTTTTGACCGACCTGCCAAGCCTTCTATCTGACAGAGATATTGACTTTGCTTTTGAGTTAGAGTCGGGCACCAGGACCATTTCTATTACTCCGTATCGTATGGCTCCAACAAAGTGGAGGGAGCTTAAGGATCAGCTCCAGGACTTGTTAGCTAAGGGTTTGATTAGGCCGTGTGTGTCATCCTGGGGTGCTCCAGTTCTATTTGTGAAGAAGAAAGATAGATCGAGGATGTGTATTAACTATCGGCAGTTGAATATGGATACTGTGAAGAATAGGTATTTGATACCACATATAGATGACTTGTTTGATCAGCTTCAGGGTTCTGCTATGTTTTCTAAGATAGATCTGAGGTCAGGCTACCACTAGTAGATCTGAAGTCAGGCTACCACTAGTTGAGGATGAGGGTGGAAGACATCCCTATGATAGCATTCAGGACACATTATAGCCAATTTAAGTTCCTGGTGATGTATTTTGGGTTGACAAATTCCCCCGTAGCGTTCATGGACTTGATGCACATGGTGCTCCAGCCGTATTTGGACTCATTTGTGGTAGTCTTTATCGATGAAATTTTGATATACACATGGAGTAGAGATGAGCATGAGTAGTACATGAGGGTTATACTCCAGACTTTGATTGATCACCGACTTTATGCCAAGTTCTCAAAGTGCGAGATTTGGCTTGAGTTAATAGCATTCGTAGGACACATAGTGTCTAAGGATGGGATTAGAGTGGACATATGGAAAATTTAATAGTTTTTGATTGTCCAAGACCTACTACTTCTATCGAGGTTTGCCACTTTGTAGGGTTGGCAGGATATTACAGATGGTTTGTTGAGGGGTTTTCTTCCATAGCAGCACCTTTGACTAGGATGGCTAGGAAGAATGTCCCATTTCAGTTGTCAGATCAGTGCGAGGACAGTTTTCAGAGGCTTAAGGCCTTGTTGACTTCAACTCCGGTGTTGACTTTGTCAGTTGAGGGTCAGGTCTTCTCAGTGTATTATGATGCTTTAACGGTTGGTCTTGGTTCTACATTAATACAGCAGGGTCATGTGATAGCATATGCATTGAGATAGCTAAAGGTATACGAGCGCAACTACCTCACTCATGACTTAGAGTTGGAGGTGTTAGTCTTCACGTTCAAGATTTTGAGGCATTACTTATATGGGGTTCACTGTGAGATCTTCACCGATCACCATAGACTTCAGTACCTCACGAGTCAGCGAGAGCTAAACTTCAGGCAGTGGAGATGGATTGAGTTACTGAAGGACTATGACTTCACTATTCTATATCATTTAGGCAATGCAAACATGGTAGCAGAAGCCTTGAGTCAGAAGACAGTGAGTATGGGAAGCCTAGCTTCACTTTTATTTTTAGAGCGATCATTGGCCTTGGACATCCAGTCCTTGGCTAACTATATTGTTAGGCTTGACTTGACAGATCCTAGCAGAATCCTTACTAGTATTCATATTTGTTCTACTTTGGTTGATTAGATTCAGAGTCATCAGTTTGAGGATCATCGGTTATGTCACCTTCGTCATCATGTTGTTCGGGATGAGGCAAACAGTGCTACTTTAGATTCTGATGGTGTTTTTAGATTTGATATTCACCTTTGTGTGCTGAGAGTTGGTGATTTGATTCAGTTGATTTTGCGTGAGGTACATTGTACTATATATTCCATCCATCAAGGCGCAACTAAGATGTATAGATATTTGAAGCAGCTTTACTGGTGGAGTAGTATGAAGCGGGGCATAGCAGAGTTTGTATCTCGATGCTTGAACTATCAGCAGGGTAAATTCGAGAACATGAGACCTGGTAGATTGATGCAAAGACTTCCCATTCCCTAGTGAAAGTGGGAAGGGATTACTATAGACTTCATAGTTTGGTTTCCACGTACTTCTCGAAGGTTTGATTCTATTAGGGTGATTGTTGATAGGCTGACTAAGTGTGCACACTTCTTGCCGATTCATTCTTCCTATAGTGCAAAGTGGTTGGCATAAATTTATCTTCGTGAGGTGGTTTATTTGCATGGGGTCCTAGATTCAATCATTTCAGACCATAACACTCAATTCACATCTCAGTTTTTCATGACTAATCAGCGAGAGTTGGGTACAGAGGTTCATGTTAGTACTACATTCCACCCTCAGATATATGGCCAGTATGAGAGGACTATTCATGTCCTGGAGGACATGCTTCAGGCCTCTTTGTTGACTTTGGAGGTTTATAGGATAAATATGTGCTTTTTGGCAGAGATTGCTTATAATAACAATTATCATTTGAGCATTGTCATGGCACCTTTTGAGGCATTGTATGGTAGGCATTGCAAATCACCAGTGCGTTGCTTTGATGGTTTGGATTCTACGCCGCAGAGTACAGACTTGCTTTGTGATTCCATAGACCGAGTTTAGGTGATTTATGACAAACTTCAGGCAGCCCAGAGTAGGCAGAAGAGTTATGCAGATCATAGACTTCGTGCCTTAGAGTTCAGTGTTGGTGACTTGGTCTTTCTCTGTGTATCACCCATGAAAGGCATGATGAGATTTGGTAGGTGGGGAAAGCTTAGCCCCCTGTACATCGGGCCGTTAGAGATCCTTCAGATAGTTTGTAGCATTGCTTATATGTTAGCCTTGCCTCCGAAGTTTTCAAATATGAACCCAGTCTTCTATGTATCAATGTTGCAGCGGTATGTTCCATATGAGTCACATGTGTTGTAGTGGGATTAAATACAGTTTCATGAGGGTTTAGATTTTGTTGAGGAGCCGATTGCTCTTTTAGCTAGAGATGTAAGGAGATTGAGTCTAGAGAGATTCTGGTAGCTAAGGTTCAGTAGAGGCATCGTCCAGCTGAGGAGGCTACATGGGATACCGAGAGAGAGATGTGGGCTTAGTATCCATAGTTGTTTGAGCCTTCAGGTACTCCCTCTTCTTGATTTTCGTGGATGAAAGACCTTTTTAGTAGTGGATAATTTAATGACCCTTTCGGTCATTCCCATATTTTTTCTTTCTTTGTACTGTTAGATCATTCTTATAGCAGCCCAAAGTCATTTATGGCTTGCTGGGATTGGTGGTTCGGTGCCCTGATAGTTTCCTTGTTTTAGAGCTTAAACTTAGGAATCGTTCAATTTAGTCAACATTTTTAACTAACATTCTCGGAATCGAATTTTGACAGTTTATTTAGCTCTGAAACAAGGATTTTTGTCTAGTTAGACCTTTAGTCGGGGCTTGGGAACTTCTGGTATGATTCTATCTCACTTTTTTAGATTTCAGGCCAGTTGGAGTTAGAAGTTTGACTTTAGTCAACTTTTGATGATCCGATCATCACATTCAAAATTCGACGATTCCATTAGCTCCGGAATGTCGAGTTTGAGTTAGGTAGGTTCTTGGTTTGGGTCTCGGGTGAGCCAGGCTCATTTTGGGAGTTTGGTTTGTTTTAGTAAGTGTTGACTTGAGTCATCATTCCTCTGAAATGACCTCGTATAGAAGTTCATCAATTTCGTTGAGTCTGGAACGTCGTTTCCACTCTAGTTGCATGTTTGGTTTGTGTGTATCGGGTATTGATTGTGCCCGGAACCTCCCGTGGAAGTTTTTCATTTTACTGGTTTTTTGCATCAGATAAATGTTCAACGCCAACGGTGCTAGGGCAGCGCAATTGCGCTAGCCTGCTGCTTCCTTCAACACCGATGGCTCTAGGCTGTTGTACGTGCCTTCAGCGCTATTAGCAACTCGGATGGTGCGATTGCGCTAATGTTCTTCATGCCCTTTCAGTTCGATTGCCTTAGGCCACCGCGATTGCAATGGTCTGTAGCCTGCACTATATAAGTTCAATCCCCCAAATTTTCAGACCATTTTCTCCATTTTCTCTTGTCACAATCCAACTTCTCAGGTAATGATGACTCCTACAACCCCCTATAGGCGTATCAATCCCCATAGCTCGAAACGGTTAGTAATGGGGTACTATCTAACAAGCAAGCAGATGAACATATATAAGCGGAAGCAAGAGGTAAAAGTAACGAAAATAAGAAACGGGAATATATATATATAGAAAAACTAAACCATCCCACGACTTGGTATCACAGTATATGAGTCACTACCACACAAAAAGAGTACGAGGGTCCAAAAGAATATATACACACATGTCTCTGAATAACAAAAGAGTACATAATACAAAAGTGGAGATAAAAGCTAAGCTCCGGCCACCAGGACCTCACCCTCAGTCTCGAATGATCCAAAAGAACTCTGAACGAGTCTGCTTGAGTCAACGGCGATGGCCCATACTAGGATTTGCACCAGAAAGATGCAGAGTGTAGTATAAGCACCAATTGCAAAGCAACAGGTACCCAGTAGGCATCATAGGCCGACTGAGTGCATATAAAATATAAAAGCAGTAAGTAGTAGAATGATAGAAGATAGTCACAGAATCAAGCAAATAGTACACGAAAGCTAGCATATATAGAATACAAGGAGAAAAAAATCATGCTCGGTTAGCTACTAGAAATATATATCACAGAACACATGTGAAGGGAAGAAGAACGCACATGTGGTCCTTGCAATAACAATATATATAATGGATGTTTATGAAGTAGGCGGTATACCGGTAACCTCAAGTAAAATGGAGGGAAGGAAAGAAAATAACATAATCATGCTTAAAACAATGATGCTAACTAAATCATGCTAAGAGGTCCATTCTCAAATACGAACAACCGAATAAGAATCCAAATGTAAGTATAACAATAACCAGTATTCTAATAGGATAATAATAGTAAATCTACCTAAAGTCCCAACCGGCACCCATACACCCGAGGATCACATACAAGTGAAAACAAACCCTCTGGCATCCCATACTACCAGAGCGTACACTCAACAAATAGCAAACAAGGGTGGAATCATACACAAATGAATGATATGATGCAGAAGTGTGAAACCAAGTGTAATTGTAGTACCGTATGTACCTTCTCTGGAGCCGATAGGCCGAGTAGATAGGATCCATGGAAGGACGCACGCGTATACCTCAACTCCACCATATACCTCTCTTCTGGGACACTCAACACGTAGCTTCTGGTCTTGATCGGCAAGGTCCATGGAGGTCCTCGACCACATACAATATCTCAGAATCTCAAAATAATCGTCTGGAGTGTATCCGGATTCAAACCAGTAACCGAAATCTCAAAAATGGATGCCCGGATCCTATCTGTGTCTAAATCAGTGAATTAAGTCTCAAAACCCCATAAAAGGGTGCCCAGGGTGTACCTGGGTCAAAAACAGTAGTAAAACAGGTCTGACGCTCAGCTTGACCAAGTCTAATATCATATCAAGTCACTAATAAAACATGTCTAACACTACGGATAAGTTGAGTCTAGTATAAGTGTGAAGCGGTGATAAAATGATTATTTAATAAGCGGTGATAAAATGATTATTTAATCTCTCTTACAAAAAGAAGATCCATAAAAATCAGTTCCAAACCCTTTAAACCATTTTTACCAAAATCGAGCCCTCATGGCCATGCAATGTTTAGAAAACCATTTATAGTAGGCCCGTAGCAAAAATAGTAGTAAAACATGCTGAAAATCTCTTTACATGTATGATAATGGCATGCTCAAACATAATCAATAGCCCAAAGGCTCACAATCAATCTATTGGCCCTGCACAGGCTCAAAACACTCTATAGCACAGAAAACCAGCTATACAATCAAAATATCGATGATCGGGACTCACGGGCATTCCCAAATAACCTACCTTCTATGATCCAGAGTAAAATACAAGGCCATACAGGGCCACATGGATAATACTACAAGCTACAATGAATACTACAATGATATGAGTGAAATAAAATGGAAAGAAGCGAACATGGTCTGAGGTGCGAAGCTAATAAAACCAAACCCAAGGATGCTAATTAATACAATTATAGCCTATATACGTAAAGTCTAAAATAGAGAAGATCGTAACCTACCTGTCATCCGAGGACAAGCTGCTAGAACGATGATGTCTAAGCCCGAACTGCTCCGACAAGCTCCGAATAGAAATTGAACTATCATAAACATAATCTACGCATTAAAATGCAGCTAACAATACCTATATAGCTAAAAGTATAGCCGAGTTAAAATTTGGGTTAAAAGCGGGCCTGTGGGCCCCACAACCTGAAACAAGAAACGAAAAAAAACATGATTATCCTAACACTCCCATGAGTGCATGATCCAAAAATGAGCAGATTTAGCCAACAACAAGGGCTCAATATAGCCCGCCATCGAAGAGAATTAAAGAGGGAAATTTAACAAAGAAAATACCTGAATAAAGGGAGAATTCACCTACCACAAGGAGAGGGAGCAAGCCTATGGGATGAAATTCATGCAACCACAAACAAACAACGTCAATTCAAGTAATTAAAACCAAGAAGAAACCCCAAGCTACCATAAGGACATCAATGAAGGTTTAGCTATAGAGAAGAAGCATTTGGGGAAGAAGAGGACTTACCAAAATGAAGAGGGGAGCAAGATTAACCACCAATAGGTGAATACCCAAGGCCAAGAAATGATTAGGATCCAAATTTAGGAGAGGGAAATGATTTTAGAGTTTGAGAATCAAGGTGAAAATGGTTGAAAGTTCGAGGAAGAGGAAATATATAGGCCTTGCCGCAGGCTAGCACCATTGGCGCTGGCACAGTGCTATCACGCTGCAGGGACAAGATGCGCATGGGCGCGATAATGCAAAAGGGGCACCGTTGGTGCTAAAGGCTGGGTAACAGGCTAGCGCGATCGCGCTAACTTGGCGCCATTGGGGCTGAGGAAATTCCTACTGCAGAAAAACCAGCTAAGATGAAAACTTCCATGGGATGTTCCGAGCACAATCAAAACCCGATACTCATAAACCAAACATGCTACTAGAGTGGAAACAACATTGTGGTCTCAACGGAATTGATGAAACTTCCATACGAGGTCATTTTGGAGGAATGTTGACCCAAGTAAACACTAGCAAAAACTAACCAAACACTCAAAATGAGCTCGGCTCCCCCGGGACCTGAACCAACAACCTACCTAACCCAGACTTGATATTCTGGAGCTAATGGAACCGTCGGATTTTGAATCTGATGCTCCGATCATCGAAAGTTGACCAAAGTAAAACTTCTAACTCCAATTAGCCTGAAAACACAAAAATCAACACAAAACCATAGTGAAAGTTCCAAGGCCCTGACTAAAAGTCCAACTAGAACAAACTCTATGTTCCAGAGGTAATGGAATTGTCAGAATTTGATTTCGAGCATGCTAGCTAAGAATGTTGACTAAAGTCAATGATTTCCTAAGTTAAAGCTCTAAAACAGAGAAACGACCATAAAAACCAAACAAACGGCAAGGGAACTGAACCACCAATCCCAACAAGTCATAAGTGACTTGAGGCTTCTACAGGAAAGCTCTAATAGTACAAAAAAAGTTCAAATGCGAGAATAATTGGAAGGGTCATTACATCATCCACTACTAAAAAGGATTTTTGTCCTTGAAAGCCAAGAACAAAGAAGTACTTGAAGTCTCAAACAACTGCAGATACTGAGCCTGCATCTCTCTCTCGGTCTCCAAGCTAGCCTTCTCAACTGGACGGTGCCTTCACTGAACCTTAACTACCGAAATCACTATAGACCTCAATCTTTATCTGGCTAGAATAGCCACTGGATACTCAACAAACGCCAAACTCTCATCCAAGTAAACTGACTCCCACAACAACACATGCGACTCATCGGAGGCAAGGCTAACTAATTGGCAACACTACCAGCCCTCTAAAGAATCTCAGACAGCCCAATATACCTGGGGCTAAGCATTCCCCACCACCCAAATCTCTTTACGCATTTCATGGGTGATACACAGAAAAATACCAAGTCACCCACACTGAACTCTAAGGCATGTGGTCTTTGATCAGCGTAGCTCTTCTGCCTACTCTGGGATGCCCAAAGTCTATCCTGAATCACCTAAACTCGGTCTAAGGAATCACGAAGAAAGTATGTACTCAACGGCCTAGACTCCAAACCATCAAACCAACCTACTGGCAATCTACAATGCCTACCATAAAATGCCTCAAATGGTGCCATGCCAATGCTCGAATGATAATTGTTATTATAAGCAAACTCCACCAAAGGCACACTGATCCTAAGAACCTCCAAAGTCAAAAACATAGGCCCGTAACATGTCCTTCAGGACCTGAATAATCCTCTTGGATTGTCCTTTTATTTGAGGGTGGAATGCGGTACTAAGTTGAACCTCGGTACCCAACTCTCACTAAATAGTCCTTTAAAACTGAGATATGAACTGAGTGTCGCGGTATAAAATGATAGAAGCTGGGACCCTATGAAAATGGACAATCCTACGAAGGTAAATCTAAGTTAACCTCTTTTCACTGTAGGTAGAATGGACAGGCAAGAAGTCAAGTAACTAATTCAGCCAATCAATAATAACCTAAATGGATTCAAACCCTTGAGAAGTGTGTGGCAACTTGACTATGAAGTCCATAGTGATCCCTTCCCACTTCCACTCGGCAATGGGAAGTCGCTGCATCAATCTACTTGATCTCGTGTGCTCGAACTTCACCTGCTGATAGTTCAAGTACCGAGATACAAACTCTACTATGTCACGCTTCATACCACTCCACTAGTAAAGTTGTCTCAAATCTCTATACATCTTAGCTACGCCAGGATTGATGGAATATCTAGAACAATGTGCCTCACAATGAATCAACTGAATCAAATCTCCAACTCTCAAAACACAAAGACGACTATCAAACCTCAGAACACCATCAGAATCTAAATTATCCCTACTGGCCTCACCTCTAACAACCTGATCATGAATGTCACATAACCGCTGATCCTCAAACTGACGACTCTGAATCTGATCAACCAAAGTAGAACGGACCTTAACACTGGCAAGGACTATGCTAGAATTTGATAAGTCAAGCCTAACAAACCAGTTAGCCAAGGACTGAATGTCCAAGGCTAACAGCCGCTCTGAAACTTAAAGTGATGCTAGGCTGCCCATACTCACTATCTTTTTACTCAAGGCATCCGCTACCACGTTTGCCTTTTCTGGATGATACAGAATAGTAAAATCATAGTCATTTAGTAACTCAATCCATCTCCACTGCCTAGTGTTCAGTTCTTGATCACTAGTGATGTACTAAACACTTTGGTGATCGGTGAAGATCTCACACTTAACCGCATATAAGTAGTGCTTCAAAATATTGAGCGCAAAGACTATCACCGCTAACTACAAGTTATGAGTGGGCTAGTTGCGCTCGTGAACATTCAACTATCTCAACGCATAAGCTATCACATGACTCTGCTACATCAATACACAACCAAGAGCAACCCCTGAAGCATCATAATATACTGAGAAGCCCTGACCCTCTACTTGCAAGGTCAACACTGGAGCTGAAGTCAATAAGGCCTTAAGCCTCTGAAAATTGTCCTCGCACTGATCTGACCACTAAAATTGGATATCCTTCCTAGTCAGCCTAGTCAAAGCTGCTACTATGGAAGAAAACCCCTCGATAAATCTCTTGTAGTACCCTACTAACCTAATAAAAATGTAAACCTTGGTAGGAGTAGTAAGTCTTGGCCAATCATGAATGGCTGAATTCTTCCTCGGGTCCACTCTAATCCCATCCTTAGACACCACGTGTCCTAGGAATGCTACTGACTAAAGCCAAAGCTTGCACTTTGAGAACTTGGCATAAAGCCGATGATCTCTCAAAGTCTGGAGTATAATCCTCAAATACTACTCATGCTCATCTCTACTCCACAAGTATATCAAGATGTCATCAATGAAGACTATCAGGAACAGATCCAAATACTGTCTGAGCACCTTGTGTATCAATCCATGATAGCTGCGGGGGATTTAGTCAACCCAAAAGACATCACCATGAACTCATAGTGGCCATAATGTGTCCTGAATGCTGTCTTAGGGATGTCATCCACCCTAATACTCAATTGGTGGTAGCCTGACCTCATATCTATCTTTGAAAACACGGCTAAACCCTGAAGCTGATCAAACATGTCATCTATGCTCGGCATGTGATACCTATTCTTTAGAGTCACCTTATATAGCTGCTGATAATCAATACACATCCACATTGACCCATCTATCTTCTTCACAAATAGAACAGGAGAACCCCAAGGTGATGCACTCGGCCTAATAAAACCCTTAGCTAACATATCCTGGAGCTAGCTCTTAAGCTCTCTCAACTCAAATGGAGCCATATGATATTGAGTAATAGAAATGGGCCTAGTGCTTCAGCTCTAACTCAATATCAAAGTCACTATCTCTCTCAGATGGGAGGCCTGGTAGGTCAGTCAGAAATACATCTTGGAAATCTCTAACCATAAGAATTGACTCAGGAGAAGAAGTGTCACTGCTAGCATCTCAGAGATATGCTAGGTAAGACAAACACCCAAGAGAAATCAACTTCCTAGCACAAAGGAAAGAAATCATCCTGGATGGTGCATGCTAACACAATCCTGCCATACAACCGAGGATACGCTAGGCATGGTTATGATAACGGTCTTGGCATATCAATCCAAAACCACTCAATGAGAGAATAACCAATCAATTCCTAGAATCACATCAAAATCTAGCATGTTCAATATCATCAAGTCACCCCAAGTCTTTAAATCACCAATAACAATCATACAGGACGTCACAATATGATCCACTACTAATGAATCAGCTACTCGGGTTAAAATATATACAGGAACAGATAATGGCTCACTAGCCAAGCCAAAACAAGGAACATAGTAGTCAGAAACATATGAACATGTAGATCCAAGATCAAACAAAGCTAAAGTTAACTGGCAGCATACAAAAATTATACCTATGATCACCACATCCGAGGCCTCTACCACCGATCTACTAGGGATAGCATAGAACTGACGCTGACCTCTACCTGATCAATTTCCATCCCTACCATCTGGCTTGCCATACTGGGAACCACCTCTACCCTGAACACCACCTCCTGTAGCTGGTGGCTACACTTCTCTGATAGGCTGAACTGGTGGAGCAGCTAGCTGAACTATACCCCGCTGGGGGTAATCTCTACTATAATCATCAATGACATCGCACTCATAACAAGGCCCTGATGGCATACCTAGCCAGGATGAACTAGTTGTACGTGTGTGGCTACCATGGCCTAATGCCCAAGAAGTTGTACCCCTCAAAGTCTGACTATGGTAACCCTACTGACTGATCTGACCCTACTCAAACTAAGGCCCACCGGATGCCTGAAGTGATGCGTGCACTGGCTAGTTAGACTGACCCTGATGTTGTTGTAGCTGATACCCTCGACCCCACTGGCCTAAACCTCTACTGCTTTAATGAAAACCATTGTAGCTACCCTGATGTCATGGACACTTATCTCTGGCCCCCAGATCATGATGGTGAAAATCCTCTATAGTACGAACTTGGTATAAAATAGCCTAGACGGATCGCCCACTGGCAAGTAGTACCTCAACCACCTGTCTAAGCTTTGTCCTCAATCCCCAAATAAATCTAAAAACTCTGTTGGGCTCGGTAGGCATAATCATAGTCCCAAATTAAACTAGCTAGTGAAAGCGAGTCTCATACTCTGATACAGACATAGATCCCTGCATAAGTCTAGTGAACTACTCTCTACGATGCTCTCGGTTGCTTTGTGGAAAGAAATTGGCAACAAAGGCCTCATAAAACTCTCTCCAAACCCGCTCAGGAGATTAAGACAATCTGCAAGCTACTTGGGTCCCTCCTCTATAACTTAGCTGGGCCCTCCAACTGATAAGCAGTATAACTAACTCCGTGAGTCTCTAACAACCCCAAATGATGCAGCATCTCCTCACAAGTAGATATAAAGTCATATGGATCCTAATAATGAGTACCAGAGAATCTAGGCGGAGCCAATCTCAGAAAATCTTCCCAGAGCCTTCTGCTCCATCTCTATCATAATTGGGCAAGGAGCAAAAGGCTGAGAAACAAAAGGTACTGGAAGAACCTCAGCACAGTGAGCCATAGTAGCAGGCTGCACTCCTAAACTCTGAACACCCAGAGCTTCCCCCTGAGTGGATGTATGTGCTACCTCAGAAGGTTGACCCTCAATCATACCCAACAACTGAAGAAGTAAAGCCCGAATATTTTATGAAGGAGCTGGGGCTGATGTTGGTATAAAAGCTGGTGCTGGCACTGGTGGTACCTGGGTTGTCCCTTGTACGACAGGCTACTTTTTTAGGAATAACTCGACCTCAAACTAAACCTATAGAGCTCTAATTGGTGCCGCTGTTCGGGAACGTCCTCAACCTCTACCTTTATGACCACCCTAGCCCTTAGTTGGAGTCAGGTGCACATGTGTTGAAGGCTCACCCTCGATGGCTGCTAAAGACCTCGTATAAGCCATCTGCAGAAGAGGGGACTAGAACAAGTGAGTTTCCAGGAAACCATCTAGGATTAGACGCATGATACATAAGCAAGAAAAGATCCATGTTTCCTAAGATGCCACTGTAGCCTTTTGATGATTGAGTATGGACGTCTCCGCCCTGATCCACAGGACTCTACTAGATATTGGCTCATATACTGATGACACTGGTGAACCTAGGCTTTGATACTAAGCTGTCACGACTCAATTTCTCAGGTCATGATGGTAGATACAACCCCCTGTAGGCGTACCAATCCCCGTAGCCTAGAATAATTAGTAATGGGCTACTATCTAACAAGCAAGCGGATGAACAAATATAAGCAGAAGCAAGAGGTAAAAGTAAAAAGAATAATCAACATGAATATATATTTTTATATATAGGAAAACAAAACCATCCCACTACCTGGTATCATAATATCAGAACCGCTACTACATAATCAGAGTACGAGGGTCCAAAAGAATATATACACACATGTATCTGAATAACAAAAGAGTACATAATACAAAAGAGGAGATAAAGATAAGCTTCGGCCGTCAGGAGCTCACTCTCAATCTCGGATGATCCAAAAGCACTCCGCACGAGTCTCTATGAGTCAACAACAATGGCCTACACTATGATCTGCACCAGAATGATGCAGAGTGTAGTATGAGCATCAATTACAAGGAAATGGGTACCCAGTATGCATCATAGGCTGACTGAGTGCATATAAGATATAAAAGTAGTAAATAGCAGACTGAAAGAAGATAGTCACAGAATCAAGCAGATAAGTACACGAAAGCTAGCACAGATATAATACAAAGAGAAAATAATCATGCTCGGCTAGTTAATAAAAATATATATCATATAACATAGGTGAAGGAAAGAAGAACGCACCTTGGATCCTTGCAATAACAATATATATAAAGGAAGTTTAAGAAATAGGTGGTATATCGGTTACCTCAAGTAAAAGGGAGGGAAGGAAATCAAATAAAATAATCATGATTAAAACAATGATACTAACTAAATCATGCTAAGAGGTCCATTTTCAAATATGAACAACTGAATAAGAATCCAAATGTAACCATAAAAATAACCAATATTATGATAGGATACTAATAATAAATCTACCTACAGTCCCAACGAGTGACCATACACCCGAGGAACACATACAAGTGAAAACAAGCCCTCTGGCATACCATACACTCAATAAATAGTAAACAAGGGTGGAATCATACATAAATGAATGACATGATGCAAAAGTGTGAAACCATGTGTTACCACAATGCGAGCAATGCTATAACCAATCAAAGGTAAATAGATCCATAACTGGAGCAACAACATCGAGAGCCTCCACCTCTGTCCCATCAAGAGGGGCATCAGACTGACGATGTCTACCATTGGACTGAGTAGTCGATGCTGAAGGCTCAACCATACTTCTCCAGGGACAATCTCTAGAATAAAGACCAATCACCCTACAATCATAACAACAACGCCAACCAAGATGCACAATGATGGGACAATCCCTAACACAATGACCATGCTTACCACTCTGGAAGCAATTCCATACCTCAAGTTTAAGAACCTCGATAACTGTCCTGACAATGATGCTTCTTACTACTACCTCTATATGCCTCAAGACATAAACCCTCGACAGCCCAAGCATGGTCAACTACCTGAATGAAGGTCATCCCAAATGTAACCAAATTCTCGGTAGCCAAACTGTGTAGTGAAATCAAGCCTCCAACAAAGCTCTGAACCCTTTCAAACTCGATAGGCATAGTCCTAGCGGTATACCTAACCATCTCATAAAACCTCACCACATACTCCAATACTAAGATACACCCTGCTAAAGGACTGGAATCTTAACTCTAACGGGAGCATCACTCGAAGAACAGGGTACTGCCCCACCCTAAGGCACTAAAACACTTACCGGAGGACTCAGAGTCCTAACCACAGTGCACTGAAGAATTAGGGTATCATGAAACCCTACCAGAGGCTGGGCTGACCCCATACCCCCTATCTGATATGACAAACTCTTACCCTGAAATCCTGGCACTGACGGAAGAACTAAAGCAGCAGGCACAGAAGACTTGACATCACCCGCTATTGCACTCATCTTAGGCATCTGAGAAGGAATAAAACAGTCGATGTTTAGAAGTTAATAGATCCAACAACACACGATAATGAGCCAAGAAAATGCAACTTTTCCTAACAATGCCCTGCACTCTCTTGCAGATAGGATACAGACGTAATTGTATCGATCCATGAGACTCTACTTAGACACTTGCTTATGTACTACAACACCGGTGAACCTAGGCTCTGATACCAAGCTGTCACAACCCGATTTCTCAGATCATGATCGCACCTACAACCCCCCAGTAGGCAAACAGATTCCCATAGCCCAAAATGGTTAGTAATGGGCTACTACCTAACCAATATGCATAATAAGCTGAAAATAAGTGAAAGCTGAATGAGGCAAATATAAAGCAGAACCCAATAACTCGATCCTATAAGTGTACAAGAAAGCTACACCAACCCCAAGACTTTGTATCGATAGTACATGAGCTTCTAAATAGAATATAAGTGCTAGATGTAACAAAATAGACTATACAACTGTCTCTAAATACATAAAGAGTAACAATACACATGATGAGATACAGTTAAGCCCCGATCGTCAGGCGCTCACCCTAGTCTTGAATATCCAAATGTTGCACGAGTTTCCACGCAATCAATGGAAAAAACTCACACTAATATCTGCATAAAAGAGTACAGAAGTGTAGTATGAGTACCAATTGTTATGTAACAGGTACCCAGTAGGCATCATCAGCTGACTGAGAGCATATAAAATATAAAAGAAATAATAAACAGAATACAAGGAAGCTGTCACAGAAAATAAGGAGGAAGCACAAGGAACTATCACAAAGAGTAATCAACTAAGAGTTACAAGTATAACATACTAGCACAGAAGATATATATACACAGAAACATAGGTGAAAGAAGAAAGAAGGACGCACCTGGGAACTTTGCAACAACAGTTCATATAAAAAGATAGTTTAATGAGATGGGCGGTATACTGGTAACCTCAAAAATAAGGGAAAGAAGGAAAGCATGCCAACAATCGAACTAGAAGCCATATACTAAAAGAGACATGCTTAAGACATTAATTTCAAAATAAGAATAGACGTACAATAGTTTCTCAAGTATAACTCTATGATGGAATAACTAAACCACAAGTACCCAGATCCACTAATGAAAACCACAATAAGGAATAGAATTAAATACCCCACAACTGCTCAGAAGACTACACAATCAGAACCTCAACCATACCAGTCCCACTAGCCTTTTAATAATCATAGTCCCAAGTCGTTGCCTCAACAGGCTAAAACTACAAATCCATTTGGTACCAAA
Organism: Jaltomata sinuosa; assembly: GCA_003996215.1. Lineage (NCBI taxonomy): Eukaryota > Viridiplantae > Streptophyta > Magnoliopsida > Solanales > Solanaceae > Jaltomata > Jaltomata sinuosa. The sequence continues at coordinate 417,458 of QJPP01002645.1, forward strand.
GGTTATAACAAGCTCTAAGAAATGAATAGAGAAATACAATCTACCTACAGTCCCAACGGCCACCCATAAAATTGAGGAACATGATCAAGTGAAAACCAATCCTCTGGCCGCTCATACAACTGGAGCATACACTCAGTACACAACAAATAAGGGTGAAATTGAAATATAATATTCATGATAATGATGTGATGAATCTGATGTGATATTAACATGTATGTTCCCCCTCTGGTACCCCAAAGTCCCAATAGAGGCAGGACCCATGGAAGGACTCTACCAGTGTACCTCTACTCTGACATACGCCCATCTTCCTGGTGCATGCATTGGCCTATAGATGGTAGCCCAAGAACGATAGGGTCCATGGAGGTCTACTCGTAGACCATATATAAAACCGCACAAATCTCAACTAGTAGCTAAAAACTTGAAACCTCATAGTACATGCCCAAAATTAAACTAGGTCTAAAATAGTAGTAGTAATCTCAAAAACCCTCTCAAAGGGTGCCCAAAGTATATCCGAGTCTAAAATCAATAAATAAGCCTCAATAACCCTCTCAAAGGGGTGCCTGGAGCATATCCAGGTCTAAAATCATCATAAAACATGTCTAGCACTCTAGCGTAGTCGAGTTTAGTATCAGTAAGAAAACAAGTGAGAAAATCAACATAGTATCACTTTTATCTCGAGAAAAATCCACCAGTCAAAACAAAAATCCAGTTTTATCATTATTTATACAAAAAATGGCCCTCGGGGACATACAAAGTTTAGAAAAACTGGTGATAGTTGGCCTGAAGCCCAAACAGTAGTAAAATATTTCGAAAAATCCTTTTTCATGAATGACATGCTAGCAGATAATAAAGTTAGCACAAAATGGCTCACAAACATTCCTATCGGCATTGTATAGGCACAAGCGGTTCTACAACACAGATAGCCAACCTAAAGTAAGGTCACGATGTCCCAGACTCACATCCATTCCAAATATCCCACCGTCTATGGTCCAGAGTCATAAACAAAGGCCACACAAGGATAAAAGGGTGAAATAGAAATACTACATGAATCAAGGTGCAAATGGTTGAAAATTCAAGGAAGAGGCAATATATAGGCATGGCTGCAGGCTAGAGCCATTGGCACTGGCACAGCGCTATCGCACTGCAGGGACTAGATGTGCATGAGAACGATCGTGCTAAAGGGGTGCCATTGGCACTGAAGGCTGGGCGACAGGTTAGCATGATCGTGCTGCCTTGGCGCTGAGGACATGTCTGTTTCAGAAAAAACAGCTAAGATGAAAACTTCCATGAGATGTTCCGGGCACAATTGAAACCTGATACTTATAAACTAAACATGCTACTAGAGTTGAAACGATGTTTTGGATCAACGAAACTGATGAAACTTCCATACGAGGTAATTTTGGAGAAAAGTTGATCCAAGTCAATACTAGCTAAAACTAATCAAACAACAAAATTGAGCTCGACTCACCCAGAACCTGAAACAACCACCAACCCAAACTCGACATATTGGAGTTGATCGAACCATCGGATTTTGAATCTGATGCTCCGATCATTAAAAGTTAATCAAAGTCAAACTTCTAACTCAAACTTGCCAGGAAACACAAAAATCCACACAAAACCATACTGAAAGTTCCCAAACCCCGACTAAAGGTCCAACTAGACCAAATTCCATGTTTCGGAGCTAATATAACTCTCAAAATTTCGAGCACGCTAGATAAGAATGTTGACTAAAGTCAATGATTCTCTAAGTTAAACCTCTAAAATAGGGAAATGTCCATAAAGACCAAATGAACATACAGGGTCCCAAACCACTAGTCCTATCAAGTCATAAGTGACTTGGGGCCGCTACATTTAATCTCTAACAGTACAAAAAAACCATAAATATAGCGGGAATGACCGAAAGGGTCATTACACCTCTCTATCTAAGTTAGTTCTTATCACCATAAACTTTTTCCAAATCAATTCCCAGCATTGGAGTTTCATCAATTAAAGGATTTCTCATTTCCCTCTTCATTTGGCAAGTCTTCTTCCTTGAAATTCTTCTTTTCTATGGCAAAACCTCCATTAATGTTTGTATTTTACGCTTGGGGTTTCTTGGTTGGTTTTAGCTGCTGGTTGGGCTACTTGTTTATGGGTGTGCATGTTTCATCTCAAAGACTTGGTCCCTCTCTCATGGTTAGTAATTCTCCCTTTTTATTTCTGGATTTTTTTGCATGTTTCGCATGATTCCCTTCTCTTCTCCAGGATGTTTTAGGCCCTTCTTTACTTAAGTTCCTATTAATTTTTGGGCATCTGTTCCTTGAGATGTTGGGAACCTCATAGTAATTTTTATTTCTAGTTTCAGGTGGTGGGGCCCATAGGTCCACTTTTGACCAGATTTTGACACTGCTAAACTTTTTATACTATGGGTATTGTTAGTCTTGTTTTAATACGTAGATTGTGTTTGTGATAGTGTGATTACTTTTCGAGACTTCTCAGAGCAGTTCGATCTTGGGCAATGTTGTTCTAGCAGCTTATCATTGGATGACAGGGAGGTTACAATTTCATTTTCTTAGATTTTACATATATATGTTATAATTGCACTAATTAGCATCCTTGGGTTTGGTGTATTAGTTTGGCACCCCAGACCTTGTACACTTTCTTTCTGTTCATCTTTTTTATATTATTTCATTGTAGTATTCAATTTAGTTGGTAGAAATACCCCTTGTGGCCTTGTGTGGCCTTGATTATGCCTCTAGACCATAAATGGTGGATTTATTTAGGAATGTCCGTGTGTCCTGGACATCAGATTACAATTATAGAACTGGTTATCTATGTTGTAGAGAGATTAGAACCTGTGCAGGGCTGACAGGTTGATTGTGAGCCATTGGGCTGCTGATTGTGATTGAGCATATCATTATCATTCATATAAACAGTTTTTCTGCATAATTTACTACTACTTTGGCTGCAGGCCTACTATAAAAAAATTTCTAAACCTTGCCTTCCCCCAAGGGCCTATTTTCTGTAAATGGTTATAAAAGGGTTTGGAATTGACTTTTATGGATCTTCTTGGGGTAAAAAAGACTAAATGATGATTTTATCACCATTTTTCACACATACACTAGACTTGGCCTAGCCATAGTGCAAGATATATTTTACTACTGCTTTAGACTCGATTATGCTCTGGGAACCTTTGTTGGGATTTTTGAGACATGATTTACTAATTTAGACCCTGATAGACTCTGGGCATTCTTTTGATCTCTTGTTTACTGGTTTAGACTCGGATACACTTCAAGCCGTTATATTGGATATTCTAAGATTTACTATGCGGTCGAGGACCTCCATGGATCTTACTTATTCAGACCAGGGGCTACGTGTTATGAGTGCCAGAGTAGGGCTATATGGTATAGTTGAGGTATACGAGTGCGTCGTTCCATGGATCCTACCTACTGGGCCTATCAACACCAGAGGAGGTACATACGATACTACTATCATACACAGTTTCACCTACATCATCATATCATACATTTGTGTTTGATTCCACCCTAATTTGTTGTTTGCTGAGGGTATGCTCCGGTAGTATGGAATGCCAGAAGGTTTGTTTTCACTTCTATGTATTCCTCGGGTGTATGGGCACCCGTTGGGACTATAGGTAGATTTATTCATATTATATCCTATCATAGTACTGGTTCATTTTATAGATACATTTGGGTTATTGTTCGATTATTCGTATTTTGAGGACTGTGCTACTAGCATGATATAGTTGGTAGTATAGTTTTCAATCATGAGTACGTTTTACTTGCTTTTCCTTCCATCCATTTTTACTTGAGTTACTGATATACCATCGTTTTTCTTAAACCCTCTCCTTATATATATTGTGGTTGCAAGGACCCTAAGTGCATTTTCCTTTCCTTCACCTGTGTTCTGTGTATATATATATCCTTTGTGGCTATCCTAGTTTGATTGTATTCTCTGTTATTCTATATGTGCTAGCTTCCATGTACTTCTCTATTTGTTTCTGTGACTTCTTATTTCATTTTCTGCTATTTAATGCTTTTATATCTTATATGTGCTAAGTCGACCTATGATGCCTACTGGGTACCCGTTGCTTTGTAATTGGTGCTCATACTACACTTCTGCATTTTCTTGGTCCAGATCCTAGTGTGAGCTCTCGTCATTGATAGCTGTTGGAGACTCATGCAGTCTTTCAGACATCCGAGACTAGGGTGACATCTTAGCGATCGAGGCTTAGCTTTTTTCTCCTCTTTTGTATCATAGACTCTTTTGTTATTCAGAGACAGATGTATATTCTCTTTTGGACCTTTTGTACTCTATATTTCATAGTGGCTTCAATACTGTGATACCAGGTTGTGAGATGGTTTAGTTTTCCTAGTGCTATATTTCATCACTTTTATCTCTTGCTTTCGCTTATTTTTTTCTGCTTCTTCCGCATGCTTGTTAAGATAGTAGCCCATTACTAACTATTTCAGGCTACGGGAATCGGTACCCCTACAGAGGAATTGTAGGTGCCATCATGATCTGAAAAATTGGGTCATGACATCAAACCATCCATCTTGAGATTTTATTAACTCAACTCACTAGGGAGAATTCTAACAGGATACTTAGGGCCTGACCATACCATAACGACTAAGAGGGTAATTATAGGGTAAAATCAAGAAATAATTCTTATCTATAAATCTTTTTCCATGACTAAAATGATATTATGGTGTGATCGAATGAATTTGTAATTGATCGCATACATATGGTACGCTAAAGGGCTTTTGCCAAACTTTGTAAAAATAAATTACTAAAAATAAAAGTAAAGCAAGAAAGGGTCTTGCTTATAATGATTTTGATCATAATAACAATAATTTTCTCCCTAAAAAAGATGTTCACCATATGGTGTTATGGAATATGTGGCACCACAACATTTTTCGATAGCTCCGAAAGAGCTAATATGTTACTACTCGAAAGAATAAAAATATTGGGGTTGTAGTAAGTATGAAAAGAAACTTTTTAAGTTTCAAAGGAATTGACCAAGAAAAATTATATTGAGACTATAAAATATGGGATGATTTAATATCTTCGTATAACTATAATCAAAAAGGGTTATAATATTTATGAGAAAGGTTACCCATTTTTTCTTCTGTTTGTTGATACAAACATGGGCATGATGATGAAACCACATGCAATACTAACTAAAAGTTTATAAAAAATATATAAGTTGGCAACATTGGTTGACCATCCAGTTCATATAAAATGTACAAAAATAATTAAGAATATATATTGGCATATAGAAGAAATAAAAGATTCTTCAAGAATTCTAATGTGTTGTTTGTTCTCATGATAAATTGATTATCGTACAAGCTAAGTGTCATGACCTAATTCTCAGGTCATGATGGGACCTACAACTCCCCAATAGGCGAATAGATTCTCGTAGCTTAGAACGGTTAGTAATGGACTACTACCTAACCAATACACATGATAAGTTGAAAATAAGCGGAAGCAGAATGAGGTAAATATAAAGTGGAAGCAAATAACCTGATCCAATAAGTATACAAGAAAACTACACCAACCCCAAAACTTGGAATCGACAGTACATGAGCTTAAAATAGAATACAAGTTCTAGATATAACAAAATAGACTACACAACTATCTCTTAATACATAAAGAGTACCAGTACACAAGATGAGATGCGGTCAAGCCCCGGTCGTCAGGCGCTCACCCTAGTCTCGAATATCCAGACTTTACACGAGTCTCCACGTGATCAACGGAAAAAGCTCACACTAATATCTGCACCAAAGAGTGTAGAAGTGTAGTATAAGCACCAATTGTTAAGAAACGGGTACCCAGTAGGCATCATCGGCCGACTGAGCGCATATAAAATATAAAAGCAGTAATAAGCAAAATACAAGAAAGCAGTCACGTAAAACAAGGAGGAAGCACAAGGAACTAGCACAAAGAGTAATTAACCAACAGTTACAAGTATAACATGCTAGCACAGAAGATATAGATACACAGAAACATAGGTGAAAGAAAGAAGAAAGGACGCACCTGGGATCCTTGTAACAACAATACATATAAAAATAGAGTTTAAAGAGATGAGTGGTATGCCGGTAATCTCAAAAATAAGGGGAAAAATAAAAGCATGCGAACAATCAAACTAGAAGCCATATACTAACAGAGACATGCTTAAGACATCAATTTCAAAATAAGAATAGACGTACAATAGTTTCTCAAGTATAACCTCGGGATGGAATACCAAATGACAAGTACCCAGATTCACTAATGTAAACCATGACAAGGAATATAATTCAATACCCCACAACTGCTCAGAAGGCTACACAATCAGAACCTCAACAATACCAGTCCCACTAGCCTCTCAATAATCATAGCCCCAAGTCGGTGCCTCAACAGGATAAACCATAAATCCAACTAGTACCAATGGTCATAACAAGCTCTAATAAATGAACGGAGAAATATAATCTACCTACAATCCCAATGGCAGCCCATACAATCGAGGAACCCAATCAAGTGAAAACAAACCCTACGACTTCCCATACAACTAGAGCGTACATTGAGCATACAACATATAAGGCTGGAATCAGAATACAATATGCATGAGGATGATGTGATAAATCTAATGTGATAGTAACCCGTATGTTCCCCCTCTGGTACCCCAATGGACCAATAGAGGCAGGACCCATGGAAGGACTCTTCCCGTGTACCTTTGCTCCGTTGTACACCCCTCCTCCTGGCGCGTATGGTAGCCCGTAGCCAGTAGACCAAGAACGACAGGGTCTATGGAGGTCTACTTGTAGACCACATACAAAACTGCACAAATCTCAACAAGTAGCTCAAAACTCAGAACCTCGTAGTACATTCCCAAAATCAAACTTGGTCTAAAACAGTAGTAGTAATCTCAAAGACCCTCTCTAAGGGTGCCCGAAGTATATTTGGGTCTAAAATCAGTAAATAAGCCTCAATAACCCTCTCAAAGGGGTTCTCGGAGCGTAGCTAGATCTACAATCATCGTAAAACATGTCTAGCACTATGGCATAGACGAGTCTAGTATCAGTAAAAAAACTAGTGAGAAAATCAACATAGAATCACTTTTATCTCAAGAAAAATCTACCAGCCAATACCAAAATCTCATTTTACCATCATTTATACTGAAAAGGGGCCCTTGAGGCCATGTATAGTATATAAAATCTTGTGATAGTCATCCCAAAGCCTAAACAGTATTAAAACATGCAGAAAAATCCTTTTTCGTGAATGACATGCTCGCAGACAATAAAGTTAGCCCAAAGTGGCTCACAAACATTCTTATCGGCCCTGCACAAGCACAAGCGGTTCTACAGCACAAATAGCCAGCCTAAAGTAAGGTCACGATGTCCAGGACTCACAGAAATTCCCAAATATCCCACCGTCTATGGTCCAGAGTCATAAACTAAAGCCACACAAGGCCACAAGGGTGAAATAGCAATACTACAAGAATTCTACAATCAACGTATGAAATAAAATGACAAAAAGGTGGACAACCTATAACAACCCACCCAAGGATACTAATTAGTGCAGTTATAGTCTATATACCCAGAGTCTAGATAGGGGAAACCATAACCTATGACTAGCTGCCGGAACGGCGTCGCCCAGGCTCGAACTACTCCGAGAAGCTCCAAATTATGAAAATACTATCAACACAATAATCTACACGTCAAAATGAAACCAACGATACCCATAATGCTAGATACATAACTGGGTCAAAATATAGGTTACAAGCGAGCCCATGGGCCCTATAACCTGAAATCGAAAATGAAAACACCCATGTGTTCCCCATACTCAAGGGGAAACATGCTCAAAAATTGAGCGGAAATGGACATCAATTGGGGGTCAAAACAACCCTCAAATTAAGAAATTTAAGAGGAGAATTTCATGGAAATCAATTAAAATTAATACGAGAATTTACCTTTTCAAAAGGCCAAGAACGCATCCGGATCAGTAGTAATTATTTCTCCAAGTTATGAGAGTGAGCTGGTGAAGAAATGGATGAATTCGGAGCATAAATGGAGGAGATTTCATGCTTGGAAGAAGAGGAGAATGGTTGGAAAAGAAGTTGCCAACAGCTATTTAAAAAGCTGGCACACTGAGGCGCAGGGGTGGCCAATGGGCGCTGGTGCGTGGGCGCTGGCGCGCAGGAGGCCAGGCGCAGGGGCAGCCAGTGGCGCGCAGACGTGCGTGTGCAAGCACGGCTCAGGCGGCGCCCTGGCGCCATACCAGCACCCAGTAATGCCAAGGCATGGTTTTCACACTTTAGGTCCCCGAGAACAAAAATGAGTTGAGATATTCAATTAGAAATATCATTCCAGAGACAATTGAATCAACAATTATGCCATCGTAGGTTTATTTAACACAAAGTGGGCCCTGCTCCCATAGATCAACCTTAGGCCAACTATTTCCAAAACAAAACCCAATGGCCGAAATCAAGTCTGGAAGCCTCGGGACCCAAACCAATGGTCCCTCTAGCCTAAACTCAACGTTCCAGAGCTAACTTCACTAGCAAAATTTCACTCCGAGGCCATCTTCTCTAAATGTTGACCAAAGTCAACCATACAAGCCTAACTAGCCTAAAAACACAAAATGAGAGAGATTTCCAAGCTGAATAGCTCCCGGATCTTGACCAAAGGTCCGACTAGACCAAAGTCCATGCTCTGAAGCCAACAGAACTGGTAGAATTCGATTCTGAGCACGATAGCTAAGAATGTTGACCGAAGTCAATGATTTCCAAAGTTTAAAGCTCTCAAACAAGGAAACGGCCATAAAGGCAAAACAGTGGTCCGTGCACCGAACTAATGGTCCCAACAAGTAATAAATGACTTGGGGCCGCTACAGGCAAGCTCTACCAGTACAAGAAAGGCAAAAACACGTGAATAACCGGAAGGGTCATTACATCATCCACTACTAAAAAGGACTTTCGTCCCCGAAAGTCAAGAAAGAATGGAAAAGCAGAGGCTTCACACTACGTGTCCAAAGACCGCACTACTCTCTCGGACAACCTGGGGAGCCTCCTCGACCGGATGACACCTAACAGAACGAGGCCAAAGAAAGCAACCAGGCCTTCATTTCACTCTAGCCAAGCTAGACCCCATCCTTAACCTCCAAAACTCCAAAAATCTTCCAACCAAACTGACCCTCAAGAACCTCAACCAAAGCACTAACACAACACCAAAACCAGAGAACAAAGGAGACCTACACACAGAACCTGAATCCTCGATACCACAACCAAGTTCACCCATAAAGTCACTAGCCAAAATTCTAACTCGTGAAACCGCTGATCCGCAAGAAACCTTTATTCTAACCTTAATCCATTTGCACTATAATAATGAAGCTTCACAAAAGCCGCACACTTGAGCCAGTCTCGAAGTATCAACTGACACCCTAGAGATTCGTAGTTCCCGCTTACACTCCACCACGGACAAAGTCACCCTTTTTTCTCAAACTCTTCCAAGGCCAAGCTATAGTCGACTATCCTTTGACATCCAAAATACCAACCCAAAGTGCATCCTCGAAAACCATAGTTGGTTTACCCCAACTGACCATCAACCTCGTTACCTAAACTCATCTGAACCAACTGTCTGATCCAACCATCTGAACCAACCATTAGAACCAATAATCTGGACTTTGACTAAATTTTGCACACTAGGGTTAGGAAAGGCATGCATGAACACCCTGTTTCAACAGAGAAATTACCAAACTATCGAGAAAAACCAACCTCACTGAACTATGCCAAATCTGAATCAACTAAAAGCAAATGAACCAGGGCAACCTGCCCAAAAGACACAAACTAAAGTCAACGTCGTGCAAGGAGTGTGGTAAGCCTACCATGAAGTACATAACCATCAGCTAAGCTCCCAACTCTAAGAAACACTAGTTCTACTCCCAATACTCAGACACCATTAAGATCTGACATCACCTTACTACCCTAACCTCACAAAGGAGTCCACCTTGCCGTGAATATCAAGTCAACACACCCCATAGGCAAAACAAATGGGGTCTAATATCCAAGGTCACTATCTAGCTATAAATTTTTTGCATAACCCATCAACACACCTCTTGGGCTCGAATCAACCTCTCTATAACATCAGCACACACACCACCAACTCCGAAGCATACAACATACCAAACTTCTGACCCATACTCATGAGCCCAAAAAACACTGGAATCGCATACCATAGATGACCTCTCAGATAACCAACCCATTCAAACCTCTAACCCTCGAAATCACCAAGGTGACCATTAGTCTCGAAGTACCATTAAAATCTAAGGTAGCCCTGCTGGGTTCAAACTGCATAAACTGATCACATATAGACTACACCATTGCTGATACTCAAACCTACACCACTGAGTCTGTCCAACCAACGTAGAAGGAACCTCATACTATCAAGAATACTGCTGAAATATAGAATGTCCAGCCTAAACCAAGGGTTAGCCAAGGACTGGGTGTCCAAGGTCAAAGCCACTCAAAAAATAAAGTAAAGAAGCCAAGTTGCCCGCACCCTCTACCTTCCGGCATAAAGATGTTGCAACCATAGAGAAACTTCCACAAACCACCCAAGATAGTACTAGAAATGACCACTACCTCCATCTCATACAAGAAGGAATCTGACCTCAAACCAATCGAAGGAAAAGCCACCACAATCTGAACTCGGTGGATGCAATTCACCCACACACAAGCTAATGCAACTCACAGCCGCCACCTCAATCAACTACTAAAACACATAAGCATGAACAAGGAGTTACCTCCCTCCTCTTTCAACTAACAAAACCCTTCCTTAGCACATACTGAACTCTATAATCTCTTGCCAATGAAATATGGAGCCATTCCCTTAGCTCCCACATCTATATTGTCAGAACTCAATTAGGCAGGAGAAGAATGGGCCAAATGCCCCACTTAACTGAAAAACTACAACCACAACTCAACCATGATGCTGCAGCCAATACTTAGCCAAAAATTCAACAGTCGAAGTTGTACCACAATACTGCAATCAAAAGCTCACCAAGAGAACTATGATCGAAATTCATTCCAACTGGAACTGGGGAGAAATAATAAGACAACCCAACTGGACAAGAAACTGAGGGAGACTATGGGAACAACCCACATACCTGCTAACCTCCTAAATCGACCAAACAAAGAGGTTGACTCTAATCACCTGGGAAAAGAAAACCAATCAATGCTCACTAGCATAACCAATACTTCTCAACGAAGGGTAGAAACTCAACTCCGGCACAACCACTGGTAACACCAAACCAACACAAGGACCTCTAGCCATTGCTAGATAATGACTTAGCCAACAACCATCTAGAACTGCTAGAAAAGAAGACCCAACCAAGTCCAGAACTACAACGAATAGGAAACGAGCTTAACAAAAGCTACCCAGGAGCTACAACCTCGGTAAAACACATCTTAAGGACAAATCACCCCATCCACTACTAAAAAAAGACGTACTACCAAAAAACAAATGAATAGAATTACAAACTCAAACTGTAAAACAACTAAATAAGTAAAATAGGAAGGCAAATAAGCAATTGCACGAAAAGGTAAGAATCACAACGCAAGCAATGCTATAACCAATCGAAGGTAAGTAGATCTATAACTGGAGCAACAATATTGAGAGCCTCCACCTCTGTCCCATCAAGAGGGGCATCGGACTGACGGTGTCTACCATTGGACTGAGTAGTCGATGCTGAAGGCTCAACCATCCCTCGCCAGGGACAATCTATAGAATAAATACCAATCACCCTACAATCATAACAACCACGCCAACTAAGATGCGCAATGATAAGACAATCCCTACCACAATGACCATGCTTACCACTCTGGAAAGAATTCCCTACCTCGAGTTTGAGAACCTCGAGAACCGTCCTGACAACGATGCTTCATACTACTACCTCTATATGCCTCCAGACATAAACCCTCGACAGCCCAAGCTTGGTAAACTACCTGAATAAAGGTCATCCCAACTGTAACCAAATTCTCGATAGCCAAACTAAGCAGTGAAATCAAGCCTCCAACAATGCTCTGAACCCTTTCAAACTTGATAGGCATAGTCCTAGCGGTATACCTAACCATCTAATAAAACCTCACCTCATACTCCAATACTAATATAGACCCTACTAAAGGACTGGAATCTCAACTCTAACTGGAGCATCACTCGATGAACAGGGTACTGCCCCACCTTGAGGCACTAAAACACCCACCGGAGGACTCATAGTCCTAACCACAGTGCATTGAAGAATAAGGGTATCATGAAACCCTACCGATGGTTGGGCTGACCAGACACCCTATATCTGATATGGCAAACTCTTACCCTGAAATCCTAGCACTGACGGAAGCACTGAAGCAGTAGGCACAGAAGCCTTGACATCACCCGCTATCGCACTCATCTTATGCATCTGAGAAGGAATAAAATAGTCGATGTTTAGAAGTCAATAGATCCAGGAACACACTATAAGGAGCAAAGAAGATTCAACTTTTCCTAACAATGCGCTGCACCCTCTTGCAGATAGGATACAGATGTTATCGTATCGATCCATGAGACTCTACCTAGACACTTGCTTATGTACTACGACACCGGTGAACCTAGCTCTGATACCAAGTTGTCACAACCCAATTTCTCAGGTCATGATGGCACCTACAATCCCTCAGTAGGCAAATAGATTCCCATAGCCCAAAATGGTTAGTAATGGGCTACTACCTAACCAATATGCATGATAAGCTAAAAATAAGTGAAAGCAGAATAAGGTAAATATAAAGCAGAAGCAAATAACTCAATCCTATAAGAATACAAGAAAACTACACCAACCCCAAGACTTGGTATCGATAGTACATGAGTTTCTAAATAGAATATAAGTACTAGATGTAACAAAATAGACTATACAATTGTCTCTGAAAACATAAAGAGTAACAATACACATGATGAGATGCAGGCAAGCCTCGGTCGTCAGGCGCTCACCCTAGTCTTGAATATCCAGATGCTGCACGAGTCTCCACGCGATCTATGGCAAAATCTCACACTAATATCTGCACAAAAGAGTACAGAAGTGTAGTATGAGCACCAATTGTTAAGTAACAGGTACCCAGTAGGCATTATCAGCTTACTGAGAGCATATAAAATATAAAAGCAATAATAAGCAGAATACAAGGAAGCAGTCATAGAAAATAAGGAGGAAGCACAATGAACTATCACAAAGAGTAATCAACTAAGAGTGACAAGTCTAAAATTTTAGCACAGAATATATATATAAACAGAAACATAGGTGAGATAAGAATGAAGGACGCACCTAGGAACTTGCAACAACAGTGCATATAAAAAGAGAGTTTAATGAGATGGGTGGTATACTGGTAACCTCAAAAATAAGGGAAAGAAGGAGAGCATGACAACAATCAAACTAGAAGCCATATACTAACAGATACATACTTAAGACAATAATTTCAAAATAAGGAATAGAATTAAATACCCCACAACTTCTCAGAAGACTACACAATCAGAACCTCAACCATACCAGTCCCACTAGCCTTTCAATAATCATAGTCCCAAGTTGTTGCCTCAACATGCTAATCTACAAATCCATTTGGTACCAAAGGTTATAAAAAGCTCTAAGAAATGAATAGAGAAATACAATCTACCTACAGTCCTAATGGCCACCCATAAAATTGAGGAACATAATCAAGTGAAAACCAACCCTCTAGTCGCCCAGACAACTGGAGCGTACACTCAGCACACAGCAAATAAGGGTGAAATTGAAATACAATATTCAGGATGATGATGTGATGAATCTGATGTGATAGTAACCCGTATATTCCCCCTCTGGTACCCCAATGTCCTAATAGAGGTAGGACCTATGGAAGGACTCTACCAGTGTACCTCTACTCTGACATACACCCCTCTTCGTGGTGCATGCATTGGCCCATAGATGGTAGCCCAAGAATGACATGGTCCATGGAGGTCTACTCATAGACCACATACAAAACTGTACAAATCTCAACTTGTAGCTAAAAACTCGGAACCTCATAGTACATGGCCAGATTTAAACTAGGTCTAAACTAGTAGTAGTAATCTCAAAGACCCTTTCAAAGGGTGCCCGAAGTATATCCGAGTCTAAAATCAATAAATAAGCCTCAATAACTCTCTCAAAGGGGTGCCCAGAGCATAGCCAAGTCTAAAATCATCATAAAACATGTCTAGCACTCTAGCATAGCCGAGTTTAGTATCAGTAAGAAAACCAGAGAGAAAATCAACATAGTATCACTTTTATCTCGAGAAAAATCCACCAGTCAATACAAAAATCCAGTTTTATCATTATTTATACCAAAAATGGCCCTCGAGGCCATACAAAAGTTTAGAAAAACTGGTGATAGTCAGACCGAAGCCTAAACAGTAGTGAAATATTCAGAAAAATCCTTTTTTATGAATGACATGCTAGCAGAAAATAAAGTTAGCACAAAGTGGCTCACAAACATTCCTATCGGTATTGTATAGGCACAAGCGATTCTACAACACAGATAGGCAGCCTAAAGTATGGTCACGATGTCCGAGACTCATGGACATTCCCAAATATCCCACCGTCTATGGTCCAGAGTCATAAACAAAGGCCACAGAAGTCTACAAGGGTGAAATAGCAATACTACACAAATTCTACAATCAACGTATGAAATAAACAGACGGAAGGAAGGACAAGTTATAGGGTACCAACCTATAACAACCCACCCAAGGATACTAATTACTGCAGTTATAGTCTATATACGCAGAGTCGAGATAGGGGAAACCATAACTTACCTGTTGTCCGATGACTAGCTGCGGGAACGGTGTTGCCTAGGCTTGAACTACTCCGAGAAGCTCCAAATCACAAAAATACTATCAACACCATAATCTACACATCAAAACAAAACCAATGATACCCATTATGCAAGAAACATAACTGGGTCAAAATTTGGGTCACAAGCAAGCCCATGGGCCTCGCAACCTAAAACTAGAAATGAAAACATCTATGTGTTCCCCATATTTTTGAGGGAACATAATCAAAAATTGAGCAGAAACAGACATCAATTGGGGCACAAAATAGCCCTCAAATCAATAAATTAAAGAGGAGAATTTCATGGAAATCAATGGAAATTAACACGAGAATTTACCTTTTCAAGAGGATAAGAATGCATCTGGATCAGTAATAATTAATCCTCCAAGTTATGGGATTGAGCTGGTGAAGAAATGGATGAATTTGGAGTAAACATGGAGGAGATATCGTGCCTGGAAGAAGAGGAGAAAGGCTGGAAAAGAAGCTGCCAACAACTATTTAAAGTGTTGGCACGCTGAGGCATAGGGGCGGCCCATGGGAGCTAGTACGTAGGGGCAGGGGCGCTGGGCATGGGCGCTGGCACACAGGAGGCCAGGCGCTGAGGCGCAGGGGCAACCAGTGGCGCGCAGGAGCGGTCCAGGCGGCACGCTGGCGCCACACTAGCAACCAGCAATGCCAAGGCATGGTTTTCTCATTTTGGGTTCGCGAAAATGTATCCAGGGTCCTGCAAACAAAAATAAGCTGAGATATTCAAATAGAAACAACGTTCAAGATCCATTAGATATGAGAAAAATCCCATTGGAGGCCAATTTAATAAAAAGTGGTCCCCGTGCCTGATAAATGGTCAAATGTACTCTCTAAGATGGAGGTATTGACAATCGTCAAGCAAAACACATTTATAAGTACCCAACGGATGTCGGGGTCGTACCCACAGAGACTTGTAGATAGCACAATGATGATTGTAGTGAAACAACATCACTAAGAGATTAATTGTTTGAAAACATGAAAGTAAAGGATTGGGGGGAATTGGGAGTTTGTCACAATAATCTCAATTCAAGAAAGACAGTAAAGTAAAATGGGTATACAAATGAGAGTAGACAACTAGGGATATGCATCCAATGGGGCTCTAGTGTGGGATAGGGTGATTGCCTATTCACGCAAATTCTCACTCATTGATATAGGTAGCCTTGGTTTTAGGTACGGTTGTTCATCTCTTGAGGTCATACTATTTAAAAACAAACAACCAAGCTAAAGCTTAGGGAGGTCATACTATTTCTAGCAGAGACCCTTAAATGGGTGATTCCGTCGATATGAGCTATTTCTAGCCTCAATCTAAATGGAAGCCCAAGTTCTAACTAGTAATTTCACATCTGAAGTTATGAAATTTTCTTTCAAGCTACAACTTAACCAAGTAAGAAAAATCAATGTTTGCAACCACCAATTTTAGGATTAAAACTTGGTGAAACTACTAGACCCATGTCAAATAAGCAATTATAAGCAAGAATTAGCAACACCCACACCCATTTATCAAGTACACATTATCAACACATCCCTAGACAATGAAATTAGCTACTCATGCTAAAGGAAAGAGATATACCAAGTTGGTAAGTCAAATTCCTCTTCATTCAAGTGTAATTTCAATATCGAAGCTCAGTTTTGTACACAAATGGTGAACTAAGAATTGGAAGAGAGAATTGATTGAAACCCTCTTCTTCTTCTTAGAGAGGAAACTTGTTCTCAAAGCTAAAATTACTCAAGAGTATTCAGAACTGAAGAATTCTTTTCACAATTATGCCTTAAATGGGTTTAAATACTTTCCCAAAACGTCATTAAATTTCTGGACAAAAATGCCCTTTAGGTGGTCTACGGCATGACGTGTGGTTCACAAGTTGTGATGTGCGCATTGCATACCCTCTTCAGTTGAACTAGTGACTCAACTAACTTGGGAGATATCATGCGAAGGAGGTGTGGTTTTCACCATGAGTTATGCGCATTGCACAACGACTACACCTCGTAACAGACCCTTCAGTCAATTCAAGGCTCCATGCGGTGAGAGGTACAGAATGCACCAAGGATTGTGCGTGTCGCACCATCCTTTTTTATCACTTCACACTTCACTCCTTTTAAGCTCTTTTTAGGTCTATTTCCTTGTTTTCCATCTTTCATCACAAGTATCTGCATAGACATCAATAAAGGCCATAAGAACCTCTAAATCTATTCAAAACATAGAAATAATTCATGGATAAAGACTCAATAAGTTGGTAGATTATCGACTTAGCAAACCCCCAAACTTGAAATATTGCTTGTCCTCAAGCAAGATACTCACAAGGCAAGGAATGAATTATGCTCTAGACTCAATCAAGACACAAAAGACTAATCTATGGTAAAAATCAATGAAAAGAATAAACAAAAAGACTCAAACAAAAAGACTCAACTACAATGCTCATCTCAATTTGAACTAACACAATATCAAGGCAATTGGTCATTTCAAAACTTTTTCCAAAAGGACTTCATTTCTCATTCAAAATCAAGGGAATTTTGTCATTCAAAATAAAACATTTAAGCTTCTCAAGTCATTATCATGGATCGTCCAGGTTTGCCTCTAGATTCACCACATAACATGTATCATTCGTACCTCTTGGTTGAAATAGAGACTTCATGTTTTGATTCGAGTGCATGATGCCACTCACCACAAGAGAGAATCCCACTCATAATCATGCAATTTTCAAAACAAAGGGATTATAGGAGAACCAAGAAGACACTCACTCTCTCAAGGAAGTTCTAGTGCATACACGTTGAACCATAGGCTGGCCCTTCCTGTACATCGCCACTAATGTAGGGTAGCCAAGCTCGGAATCACCAAGGACTTGCGGGTTACAAAGTTTGATAGGGCTAAGGTGAGGATTTTGTTTGGTTTAAGTGACAACACCTCCCTAATTCTCTTTGTTTATATTTCTAACACCGCTCACATTTTCAAATTTCAACTTCACCTTATTTATCCCTTACACAACCCAAGCTTCTCATTTTCAATTAGGATCATTAAAACTCCTTGTATCACCTACATTTGGTAGAACATATTCTTGCTTTTCATTTTGCTCATTGGATTGAACATTTGGAGCAATTTTCAATTCAAACTTAAAGTTCTACCTTGCAGTTGAAGTGCATTCCTTTTCTCCCATGTTGTCTTTTTATTCCCCCCTAAACTTAGGATTTTAGCCTACATTTCACTTCCAAGAAATTAGGGAGGATAGGTGCAAAGATAGAGGTTCCAAAAAGGTCAAGGTGTTAAACAAGGTGCAAAAAACGGTCACAAGCTCAAAGGGGATCACTAGGATTGATGTGGAGGGAAGTCATTTGGGTAAAGTGGCTATCAAAAAAAGGCCTAAGGTCATCTTCCAAGCTCGGTCACACCTAGAATGTTGCCTTGAATCACATTCGACACAAGTTCTATATGACACACATGCAGGAGAATCATGGTAAAGCCTCACCACACAGGGCATCATGCCACAAGACTTCTCTCATTAGTCTCAAAATCAATTGGGATAAATGAATTTAAAAAAGCTATTCCAAGTTCATTACACACTCGTTTTTGAGTTAATCAAGCCAAAGCAAGAGTGTGCAAGTCATAACAAGAGAATGCTTTTCCTCAAAAAAATCATTTCCCTTCTTCCTTTTATTTCCAAAACAACTTGCCAAGATTTTTTTTTCGGTGGGCATATTTTGAGACAAGCAACTACGGACTCAATTTTAAACTAAAACTTGGCATTTTCTCTTAAGAAAGTTGCCTCTTAATCTATCATAGGGAAACACCAACCTAGTTGAACACAAAAACAAAAGAAAAAGAAAATAAACAAAACTTTTGCTCCTTGGTAAAGAACCGTGGTATTAAGAAAACACTCAGAGTTTATTGCTAAAATACTATTAACAAGGCTAAACTACTATTAACAAGGCGATAACCAAATTGTGCACCCCCAAACACAAGCAAAGCATGCGACCGCACTAAGGTTGGTGTGACTTTACCAACCATTAACAAAGCATTGCCCTCAATGATATTGGACAGAGAAAATAGAGTACTCCCTGAGGCACTTGTGCTAAGCGCACTAAGATAGGTGTGACTTTACCTCAATCGCACAAACAAATCTGGTATTAGATCCATGATTCTACTTGTTACTTGTGCGGAAGACATGCGGCGTGCACTTTGAGATATGTGAATCACCACATCAATCACATGATGGCATAGATTTTTGGGGAAACTTCTAGTTCTCTATTATGTGGTGCAAAGCTGATGTACGATGTGGACAATCTCTCATGAGACCGCACACCAGTCACACACCGTGGAGCCCAAATTCCCAGCTTTTTATTTTTCCTGTGCGACCTGATGTACGAGGTGCACCTTCTGACATTCGATCGCATGGTGCATCGCACATCCTGATAATAGCCCAGACATCCTTAACTTAGTTCCCAACTACAAGGCTAACAAAAATAACACATAAAGTAAAACTGGAAAGACAAAAAAATACAGAAAGTAAAAAAAATCAAAATGCTTGGGTTGCCTCTCAAGAAGCGCTTGGTTTAACATCACGGCTCGATGAAGGTACCTCCAACTCAAGGCTCGTCAAGGTAAATGGATTCTAAGAATTTGACTTCCTCTGGAATGCCTAACTACTTCTTCACTCGTTGCCCATTGACTTTGAAGACCGAGCCATCCTCATTTTCCAATTCTATGGCTCCATTGATAAAGACTTAAAGCACTTTGAAAGGGCCCGACCATTTGGACATTAGTTTTCCCAGAAAAAGCTGGAGTCTAAAATTGAATAAGAGCACCCAATCTCCCGGTGGAACTCTTGCTTTATGATTTTTTGATCATTATAGCGCTTCATCTGGGATTTGTAGATAGAGACGCTTTCATAAGCCCAAATCCAAAACTCATCTATTTCATTGAGGTCTTCCACTCTAGCATGAGCGGCTCTTTCCCAATCCAAGTTCAGTTTCTTCAAGGCCTACATTGCCTTGTGTTCTAATTCAATCGGGAGGTGACAAGCCTTGCCGAAGATGAGTTGGTAGGGGGACATACCAATTGGGGTCTTGTAAGCTGTCCTATATTCCCATAGTGCATTATCTAATTTTCGTGCCTAATCTGTTTGATGAACATTTACAGATTTTGAAAGGATTAACTTGATTTGTCGATTGGATACCTCAACTTGTCTGCTCGTTTGTGGATGGTAGGGAGTGGCCACTTTGTGTTTTACTCTGTATTTCTCAAGTAGAGCACTAAACAACTTATTGCAAAATTGTGATCCCCCATAACTAATGATGGCACGGTTGGTGCCAAACTGAGTGAAAATATGTTAAGAAAAGCAGTAATGGTTCTCCCATCATTGTTTGGTAAAGCCACTGCCTCAACCCACTTGGACACGTTGTCCACAACTACTAGAATGTAGGTGTTCCTATGTGAACTCACAAAGGGGCCCATGAAATTTATACCCCATAGATCAAACAATTCTACCTCAAGGATTGGAGTTAAAGTAAAATAATGGCATCGAGATATTCCCCCTTTGCATTGATACTTCTCACACTCCTTCACTAAATCATGGGCATCCTGAAACAGAGTCGGCCAATATAATCCACTTTGCACCACCTTTGAAGCTGTACGCATAGCCCAATGGTGACCACCAACAGGTGAAGAATGTCACGCTCTAAGAATTGACATCATTTCAATTTTGGGTATACACCTCCATTTCATCCCATTGGTGTAAAGCCAGAGCAAGTAAGGCTCATCCCAACAATACTTCTAGACGTTGTGGAGGAACTTCTTCTTCTGATGCGAGTTCAAACCCTCCGGAAGTAAATCACTTGCTAAGTAATTAGCAAAGTCCACAAACCAAGGTGTTAGGTCATGGGAAGCAGCCAAGATACACTCATCAGGGAATGGGTCATTAATTTCAAGCTCCCTCACGGGCATTCCCTCTTTTTCCAATCGCGATAAGTGATCGGACACTTGATTCTCACACCCTCTCCGGTCCTTCACTTCAAAGTCAAATTCTTGAAGAAGTAACACCCACCACATTAATCGGGGCTTGGCATCTTTTTTTATCATCAGGTACCTAATTTTTGCATGGTCAATATGCACCACCACTTTAGTCCTCAAGATGTATGCCCGAAACATTTCAAATGTAAAAACCATGGCTAACAATTCTTGTTCCATGATGGTGCAATTTGCTTAGGCCGTGTTCAAAGTTTTACTTGCATAGTAGATGGAATGGAAAAGCTTCTCTCTTTGTTGGCTAAGCACTGCCCCTAAAGCTACACCATTGGTGGCGCACATGAGCTCAAATGGTTTTGACCAATCCGGTGCAATGATAATTGGGGGAGAGGTTAGCTTCTCTTTCAAGGTGAGGAAAGCCTTCATGCAACTGCCATCAAAGTCAAATTTGGATTCTTTTTCGAGTAACTGACATAGACGGTAAGCTACTTTCAGAAGTCTTTGATGAAGTGCCTATAGATCCCAGCATGGCCTAGGAAACTTCGGATGCCTTTCACAGTTTTCGAAGGGAGTAGCTTTTATATGACCTCAATTTTGGCTTGATCAACCACAAGCCCTTTCTCGGAAATTTTGTTCCCCAAAACTATCCCTTCTTTCACCATGATGTGGCATTTATCCCAATTCAATACCAAATTCGTTTCCTCACACAATTTAAGCACCTCCTCCAGATGCTCCAGACAATCACTAAACTCATCCCCAACCACAGAGAAATCATCCATGAAGATCTCCATGGTATCCTCTACCATGTATAAAAGTATCGACATAATACACCTTTGGAAGGTGGCAGAAGCATTGCAAAGCCCAAAGGTAATTCCCTTGAAAGCAAAGGTCCCATACAGACATGTGAAAATGGTCTTTTCTTGGTCTTCTTGGGTGATTGAAATATGATTTTATCCAGAATAACCATCTAGAAAACAATAGAAGCCATGGCCTGCCAACCAGTCTAGCATTTGATCCATGAACGGGAGAGGAAAATGGTCCTTTTTTGTCCAAGAGTTTATTTTTTGGTAGTCCATGTACACTCTCCAACCGGTCACGGGTTTAAGAGCAATCATCTCATCTTTCTCATTTGGAACCACGGTAATTCCACCCTTCTTTGGCACGCATTGCACTGGGCTAACCCAAGTGCTATCCGATATGGGAAATACCACTCTTGCATCCAACCATTTAATAATTTCTTTCTTCACCACCTCCTGCATTGGTGGGTTTAGCCTTCGTTGGTGCTCAATGGAAGGGATGCTTTCTTATTGGAGGTTAATTTTGTGCGTGCATATACCTGGAGGTATAGCTATGATGTCATCAATGGCCCACCCTAAAGCTCGAATGTGATTTTTCAATACCTTAAGCAAAGCCTCCACTTTCTTTTCGCTCAACTTTTTGGAAATAATAATCGACAAGGTCTCGTTAGCACCCAAGTAGGCGTATGTCAAGTGGGATGGTAAAGGTTAAAGCTCCAAGGTAGGTGGTTCAATGATTGAGGGTTTGGATGGTGGAGTTTTCCTGTGCTTTTTATCGAGATCAAGTTTCTTTGGAAGGTAAGAGTAGGAGCCCATTCCTACTAATGCACAATAAATCTCGTCATATTCTTTTATCCCTTACCATCATGATTCAACAGTACCACTTCTAATACTTCATCTACAAATCCCTCTTTCATGTGCAAGTCAACATTTTCCTCAATCTTGCCAATTGCGAAAGCCATTTGTAGATCACTCGGTTGCTTCATAGATCTATTCACATCAAGGGTGGCTTTGTCATCATTCATAGAAAATTTTAACTCTCCCGAGTCTATTTTGCTCAAGGTATTCCCTGTTTTTAGACTAGGTTGCCCGAAGATAATAGGTATATCAAAGCTCCCTTTCAAGTCAAACATAACAAAATCCACAGGGTATACAATCTATCCCATCTTAATCAAAATATTGTAACTAATCCCCACAGGGTGCTTCATCGATTGATCCGTTATAAAGAACTCCATGTTTGTGATAGTGGGCTTCCCCAACTCTAGTCATCTAAAGGTGGCAAAAGACATCAAGTTGACCCTTGCATTTTTGTCGTATACTAACCTTTTGGACTTGTGAACTCCTCTCGAGTCACAAATAGTGTGTACAATTGGTGAACTCACCCGATAGAATTGCACTACTAAAAGGAAACAGTTGAACCACCCCAAAATCCTCTAAATTACAAGTGGTGCATAATTCTTTCACAAACTTGGCATATTTAGGCATCTTTTTAAAAGTAGTATTTGCAGGAATATTGATGGTGATTCTCTTCAACATAGATTGAAAATCTCTTAGAGTTCCATCCACTTTTTCTTGCAACAAACGTTGAGGGAAGGGAGGCGGACATGTAGGGAAATGTTTGAAAACTTTAGGCATCTCGCTCTCGCATTGTATAGATTTGGTCAAACCATTTCCCCAAGCTCTCTTGTTTCTAGGTTTGCTTACCATTGCATTGAAACATCAACGGGGTTGAGTGAGCTCTCTACAACACTACTCCTTTCTTCATTCTTGACTTGCCTATATTTGAATTGCGAGCTTTGCCAAAGCATTCTATCTTCAAGATGTTCAATGGGTATGGAGTGAGATTGCACGGTTTGGGCAAGACTTACAAGGTCATGACTCAACTCCTCGATGAATCTGTAGGTTGCCCCTACTTTCTCTAACACCTGCACAGGCATACTTTCAATCCTAGAGCCATCATTTCATTCATTCTGAATTTGATTCCCATGATCATGTATGCCCACACTTTGGGAGCTTCCATGGGAACCCACCTCGTGGTCAGCCACAAGCACCTTATCACTACCTTCATTCGAACCCTGAACATATTTTACTAGCCTGACGGCCCCAACAACACCAATGGCATTAATTATTTTAACTCGGTAATTTATCACACTCCTCACCATAAATTCAAAAAGTGTGGAGGTGATTGATAGCTCTCTATCCCTTCATGCACAATTCATTAACCAATCTTCAATCTCTTTAGAAGAGGTCACACCCATTGCTTCCTCAGCTCCCAAAAATCCAACTTAAGGTCTAACAAGGTAGCAAAATAAAGTGCACATGGGTTGAGTGAGAACTACTTGGCATTGATGCTTGAGATATGTGTGCCTGAAATCAACCACAAACAACAAACACAATAAAAAGCAACAAGTACTCTCAAAGTGATTTCAAATCTATAATCAAAAATAGCTATCAAATCAAGTCCCCGGCAACGACGCCATTTTTGATAAATGCTTAAACGTACTCTCCAAGATGGAGGTATTGGCGATCATCAAGCAATACACATTTACAAGTACCCAACGGATGTCAGGGTTGTACCAATAGAGACTTGTAGATAGCACAATGATGATTATATTGAAATGAGTTCACTAAGAGAGTAAGTGTTTGAAAACACGAAAGTAAAGGATCAGTGGAATTGGGATTTTATCATAATAATCTCAATTCAAGCAAGACAGTAAAGTAAAATGGGTTTATAAATGAGAGTAGACGACTAGGGATGTCCATCCAATGGGGCTCTAGTGTGGGATTGGGTGATTTCCTATTCATGCAAATTCTCGCTCATTGACATAGGTAGCCTTGGTTTTAGGTATAGTTGTTCATATCTCGATCAACAACCATATGTCTAATAGTCTCGGTTAAAGCACTATCAATTTAAAAACAAACAACCAAGCTAAAGCTTAGGAAGGTCATACTATTTCTAGCTTAGACTCTTAAATGGGTGATTCCATCGATATGAGCTATTTCTAGCTTCAATCTAAATGGTAGCCCAAGTTCTCACTAGTAATTTCACATCGAAGCTATGAAATTCTCTTTCAAGCAACAACATAACCAATTAGGGAAAATCAATGTTTGCAACCACCAATTTTAGGATTAAAACTTTGTGAAACTACTAGACCCATGTCAAATAATAAATTATAAGCAAGAATTAGTAACACCCACAACCATTTATCAAGAACCCATTATCAACACATCCCTAGACAATAAAATTAGCTACTCATGCTAAAGGAAAGAGATATACCAAGTGGGTAAGTCAAATTCCTCTTCATTCAAGTGTAATTTCAATATCTAAGCTTAGTTTTTCTCACAAATGGTGAACTAAGAATTGGAAGAGGGAATTGATTGAAACCCTCTTCTTCTTCTTAGAGAGAAAACTGTTTCTCAAAGCTAAAATTACTCAAGAGTATTTAGAACTGAAGAATTCTTTTCTCAATTGTGCCTAAAATGGGTTTAAATACTTTCCCAAAATTTCACTAAATTTCTGGACAATAATGCCCTTTCGGGTGGTGTGCAGCGTGATGTGTGGTTCTCAAGTTGTGAAGTACACATCACACACCCTCTTCAGTTGAACTAGTAACTCAGCTAACTTGGGAGATGTCATGCGAAGTAGGTGCACATCCCAGAACGACCGCACCTCATAACTGACCCTTCAGTCAATTAAAGGCTCCATGCTGTGAGAGGTGTAAAATGCACCAAGGCTTGTGCGTATTGCAAAATCACTGCATCTCAAGGCAGAATATCAATCCTTTTCAATCACTTCACACTTCACTCCTTTTAAGCTCTTTTAGGGTCCATTTCCTTGTTTTCCATCTTTGATCACAAGTACCTGCATAGACATCAATAAAGGCCATAAAAACCTCTAAATATATTCAGAACGTAGTAATAATTCATGGATAAAGGCTCAATAAGTTGGTAGATTACCGACTTATCAATGCCCAAAGATCAACCTTAGGACAACAATTTCCAAACCAGAACCCAATGGCTGAAATCACGTCCGGAAGCTTTAGGACCTGAACCACTGGTCCCTCTAGCCTAAACTCGATGTTATGGACCTAACAATGCTGGAAGAATTTCCATCCGAGGCTGTCTTCTCCTAATATTGACCAAAGTCAACCATACAAGCCCCACTGGCCTGAAAACATAGAACGAGAGAGATTTCCAAGATGAAAAGCTCCTGGATCTGGACCAAAGGCCCAACTAGACCAAAGTTCATGCTCTGAAGACAATGGAACTATCGGAATTTGATTCTGAGCACTATAGCTAAGAATGTTGACCAAAGTCAATGATCTCCAAAGTTCAAATCTCTAAAACAAGGAAACGACCATATAGGCCAAACAGATGGCCTGGGCATCAAAATATCAGTTCGAGCAAGTCATAAATGACTTGGTGCTGCTACAGGCAAGCTCTACCAGTACAACAAAGGCAAAAACATGATATTTCCCAGAAGGGTCATTACACTAAGATTGGATTATATTTTCTAAATTTTTGGAACGTATATAATGGTGAATATGGGCACGTTCACTTGCCATGTATACCATTTATTATTATATAATTTTTATAGATGCATCTATGATATGGTCACATGTGCTTTGATATCAACTTGTAATTTATTTTTTGTAAGGTTGGTTGCTCGAATTATTAATTTAAGAGTATAGTTCCAAAATATAAATTATGTTGATAATTCTTGTTTATATCCAAGTTGGTTTAAGCAGAAATTGTATGCCTGCTATTATAGATAAAATATTTGTTATGAGAACAAAAGTCCAAACTCAGCTTAGTTAGTTGTCATTCGAGGATGAATGATCCAAAAGGGGAGATATTGTATCACCCCAGAATTTAGACCATCTTAAAAACCCAGAACTCAGCAAAACTTAGGAAAATTCCATCTCCAGTCAAGCCCCACAGGTATCATGGACATGATAGCCCATCAAAGGTCCCCATGGGAAGGGCCCAGAGGCTCAGTCCAAGCTAGATCAAGCCAAATGGGGGACCTGACAAGCGTCGAAGGTTTGACGAGCCATCGGGCAGCCCGTGAGAAGGAGCCAGCGCCCTAGACCCAGCCTCTCTTGCCCCAATGGGCAAATAGCCATGGGCATCGCCAAAGCTACGAGCCGTGGGTCTGCCCGTGGGAATGGTACAGGGTGCTAGCCCAGTCTTCCCCATCTTGACACCTTGGTCGATGGGCCATCGCAGGTCCAATGCCCGTCTGGTGGTGACTTTTCCGAAATTCCAGTTTTAAGTTGGGGACATTCTGTTCTTTTCCCAATTCATTTAACTGCGATCCTAAGTCATTTTGGGAGTAATTAAAAGGGTTTTTAACTCTATTTTCCCTTATTACTCCTAAATCATTTGACATTTAACAACATCAGACAAAAACAAAGCGCTTTCTCTTAAGAACAAAGCAGAGGGTTTCCTCCAAGTTTCTCCCTAAATCCAAAGGTTCAACTGTAGAATCTTCCTCCAGGTATGTGGGATTTCACTAGTGAATTCCTTTCACTCACTAGGTCCCTAAAGTCAGTCAATATTTGCAGTTT
The DNA here is from genome assembly GCA_003996215.1 of Jaltomata sinuosa. Taxonomy (NCBI): domain Eukaryota; kingdom Viridiplantae; phylum Streptophyta; class Magnoliopsida; order Solanales; family Solanaceae; genus Jaltomata; species Jaltomata sinuosa. The sequence continues at coordinate 444,637 of QJPP01002645.1, forward strand.
CTCCCTGATTACTTAGACCTAGGGTTATTAACCCTAGAGATTTCCCTGCTATTCAGATGCTATAACTTATATAATGCTTAGTTCATGTTCTTGGAGAATTAGTATAGTTTCATGTATAGAACTCAGAAACCCTAGCTTGTGTTAATTTTAGTATTTCATAAATTTTGCTTCCCAGATTAGTCAGACAATCATGCTTTAGAATTCAAATGCTATATCTTTCAGTATATGTATGTAGCATTCTCAGATTATATCAGTGTTTTGAGCTATCCAGTATTACAATTGCATCTTCAACTTTATATTCAGTTGGGAGTAGACTTAACACCGAGCATATGAAGGGATGAAGGCTCACCCGCTAGTTTAGGCTGAGACCTTTAGCAGCAATCCCTAAGTTCTAAAACTACAGTGCCACTGTAGGTTCTAAAGGGGTCACCCGTCAGATTAGGCTTGACCCCTTGTCCCTTGTGGACATTAGTTTAGTGGATCCACGTCAGACTTGTTCGTACCCTTGGTAAGGTATAAACACTCTTCCATCTAAGGTTACAGGTTGGCCCTATAGTTAGCTCAACTTGGGGTATGTGTGTTGATAGTATATCCCACAGTCAGACTCATGCTGCATTTACCATGTATTCAGTATTTACTCCAGTATTCAGTTCAACATGTTATATCCTCATGATTAGTACTTGGTCATTGCATCTAGTTCAACTTTAAGTTATATTCTAGTATATCTATTTCTATGTTCAGTTCTATATTGTCCAGCTTAGCACATATCTTGCATGCTCAGTATATTCAGAGTACTAACGCATACTCTTGTGCTACATCATTTAATGATGTAGGTTCAGGCGCTCAGTATCCAGATCGCGCTTAGATCAACTTCCAGTCCATACTCAGCAGCTTCAGTGGTGAGTTCTCATGGTTCGGGGACGATTGACATGCTTTACTTTTAGTATTTACTTTTTAGTTTCAATCCTGTTATAGTTAGCTGGAGGCATATCCCAACAGCTCATATCAGTTAGAGGCTTTTAGACATAGACTAGATTCAACTTGATTTGTTAGTGTTGTTTTAAAACCTCATTATACTCTCTTATATATATTTCATATACTCAGACATTTTGGGATTTTCCCTACTTCAGATATTAAAAAAAAATTAGCTTCCACACAGTGCATATTTTAATCGAAATCGTACAAATATGTCATGCCATGGTCTAGCTTGGGGTCACTTGTGATACTAAGCACCATGTTGCGTCTATGGGTAGCGCTGGGGCATGCCATTTATACTCTAATAAAGACTAATGAACTAATCAACCTAACTGCAATTCCTTTAAAAGCAAAGAGGCCTCACCAAAGCTGAAGGAAAGAGAATCTAGGGATGCGCCTACTATCAAGTTTGTGTACCAGAATCTATATCATAAAGCGCTGTAGTGTAAAATGACATCAGTACATGGTATGTACAGTATATAATAAAGTTGAGTAGAAAATAAGTGTAATATAACTGATCACTGAGGTGCAACTCTGATGTGAGAACAACAGAAAATAATGACTAAAACGTAAGATTATACGAGGTATGCAAAACATGAGTGTATAACCGAATAATAATACTTTTAGAAAACTAAATACAATAAACCAATAGAAATAGTGAAAATAATTTTCATTTTACTTGGGGAGTTTCTCTTAATCGTGTAACACCATATGAGCACATGATGTTCTAATGTCTTACCCACGTTGGTAATGCCATTTTATATCTTACAAGGGTGTAGGATGAGACTTAACTTATGGATCCAATATGAGCCACTTTTGGGCTAAGGAGGAGTTCATCCGACTTGCGAAATGATCCTATTCTACGCTGGCAATGTAGTTTTGGAGCTTAAGTTTATTAAACCCTTACCCGTTTTGGTGCTAAATAATCCTTTCAAAATAATATATTTTCTCATAGCTAGTAATGTCCATTTTAAGGGAAAACTGAAAAGAAATTTACTTTGAGTCTCTACTCAATGCTTAACTTCTTTAAACTTAATTTTTCTTTCTTTTCAAAATCATATACTTAAAGCATAAAACACTTGACTTGAAACCTTTAACGAAATATAACATTGAAATTTTGAAACAATTTCTCATGAGAACGAATTATAATAACAACATTGTAGAATATACTTTTAAAAGATCATAAACTAACTCACGAGGTCCATGGAATAGGTAAAATTCAACGAACAAGAAACAAAATGACATAGTTTTCAACACTTTTAGTACTAAGAATCAGCAACAATCGTCTCAAGTTATAAGAAATTCAAATAGATGACTTTTGGTAAAAACCCTAGCTTAAATCTTTCTAAAACTAAGCTTCTAGATAGTAGGGCGTGAAGAAGAATGGAATTATCTCACTATGGTAGCCTTACATACCTCGAGTACTACAAAATTTGAGGGAGAACCTGTAAATTTTTATCTTGGGGCGTAGAGAATGATTTCTTCAAACAACTTTATGATTTTGTATCAAGAAACTTGTTATAATCCTTTGTCTTGGGCTAGAAATCTCTAAATTCATATATAAAATGGTATAGATGACTTATCTAGCCTTTTGAGGATGGGAGAATACTCCTAGAACTGAGAGAACTAATTTAGACGTAAAAATAATGAGAAAATGTCTAGCGCATCCTTTTATAGGGACTTGATAATTTAAGTTTACGGTCAATTTCACAAACTATAATCTAAGTCATAGAAGTTTTCTTGAGATTTCCAAGTCTCTGATTCAAGTTTCACCGACAGAATTTTACTCCCTGTGGAAAGGGTCTACGGACCGTGATTCGAGCCATCAACTTTTTTTGAGATTTTGATGGTTCTTTGAATCAATATTACAGTTTGCTTTTACGAACCATGGGTGTAACTGATGGACCATAGATGTGCCCATCATGTTATCCTGAGATTTGACATCTATGAACCCTTTTCACGGATTGATTCACTGACCATGGAACAAGATTACAAACCATAAATGCTCCCATGGAAGCCTAGGAAGTTGAATTTCAATATGATGGTCTCCACAATTCATTTCACAAACCGTGCAAAGTATTATGGTCAGTAGAAATGATAGTGAACTCCTGAGAAAAGGTTTACAATAGGCTAAGTTGTGCAACAATATTGGTTTAGAATCTGAGGTGTTATAGTAGGGTTAGAAAATACATCTCGCAATTGATTTGTAATATTTTGTAAATGAATTATCTCTTGAACTTCAAGTTCATATTTTTTATGAAGATCTAGATAATTCACTCCATGTATTTTTAGTTGTTAATCATCTCTCTCCCTAATGTAAGGAAATTTAACATTTACCTCTAACCTTATTTGGGGATTCATCTTTGTGCATTTTGGTGGAGCCACTAAATCATATATCCCACATCAAATTTCCAGATAAGAATTATTTGGTTCCTGACTCTGAACCAATTATGATGGGGAAACCTTGTTGGATGCGTACAAGTGTTGCTATATGTTAAATCAATTCATCTCATTCCAAATTTTATTTGGTGCAGCCTAGTCTGAAAGTTGACTCCTTTAATACCTATGGTGGCGCTGTAGTACTGGGACTTAGGGACTTCTACTAAAGGTCTCAGCCTAATCTGACAGTTGTGCCTTCATCCCTTCGTCCGCTCGGTGCTAAGCCTACTCCCAACTGAATATAAAGATATGAATGCAACTGAAATACTGGATAGCTCAAAGTACTGATATAATCTGAGAATGCAACTATTACTGAGACTAAGGCATTCAAATCATGTAACTCTGACTAACTGAGTACCTGACTGGTAATGCATGAGGATGATTTATATCATGTGACATATCTGAATGTCATACTAATCATGAAGCTTATTAAGTTTGTAATCATTGTTGGTGTATGTGTATACCATGCTAATCACAAGCTCTACTAAGTTCATCATCATTGATGGCATGTTGAAAGTCCATAACAAAAATATATTGAAGGTAAACTGAAGCATGCTAAATCATGCATAGTTCTTTCTTACTAAAATAACTGGACTGAAGTAATTGAAAATCATGAATGCTTGTCTGGAAGCACAACCCATAGTTAAAATCATCATGAGGAAACTTAAACTTGTTTAGATTGAATGTTGTCTAGCTGAACTAGATTCTGAAAAGTACCTACATAGACATTAATAAAGGCCATAAGAACCTCTAAATCTATTCAAAACGTAGCAATAATTCATGGATATGGGCTCAATAAGTTGGTAGATTACCGACTTATCAAACCCCCAAACTTGAACTATTGCTCGTCCTCAAGCAAGATACTCACAAGACAAGGAATAAATTATGCTCTAGGCTCAATCATGGCACAAAAGACTCCTCTACACTAAAAATTAAGAAAAAGAATAAATGAAAGACTCAAACAAAAGACTCACTACTACGTTGTCACGCCGCGAGCCTACATCCTGGACGCAACAAACTGCTTAGTATCGCAAGTGACCCCAAGCTAACCCATGGCCTGGAATACCTCTGAGATAAAGACTGGAAGTAAATGTGGAAGTTGAAATGTGCTGAGCTATTTAAAAAAATATTATAACAAAAAGAACTATCATAAACTTAGATACAATCATATTTGAAAACGGATACAAACTGAGTGACTGACTATTTGACTATCTATGAAGCCTCTACTAACACTGAACTATAGGTAGCTGGGACATGACCCCCAACTAACTTTAATCAATGTATAAACAATTGAAATAACTTTTATAGCTACTAACTAATTGGAGTTCCCGACAAAAAGAACTTGATCTCTGCTGACTGGTTGTGATCTGTCTGACCATGATCCTGGAAGCTAGCACTAAAACCTACATCATAAAATGATGAAGAATAAGGAAGGTATGCGGTCAGTACTATTGAATGTACTGAGCATGTGAGAATAATGCACAAACTGTAAATCATGAGTAAATACATGTATAGTGAAGGCATGGCTGAAAGCTAGAACATGTATAATATCAGAAGAGCATAATCAAGTTGTATAACATAGAACCTTTTTACAAAAGAGAATGAAAATCATGTTGCTGGACTGTAACTATGAGATCATGATGCTTAAAGATAAGTAAACCTGCTATTAAGTATTTCATGGACTAAAAAGGTAAAGTATGTCTGTAAATCATGGACTAGTTCAACTGAGCTAAAAGTGATGTATAAAGTAAAATCCTTAGGAATTCCTTCTATTAAACATGCTGAAAATACTGATATACTATAGTGAATGTAAGCTGAAAGATATAAGTTGATGCATGACCAAGTATCTAACATGAACTGTAACATGCTGAACCAAATTGAATAACCAAAAGACTGAATACATGGTCAATGCAATACTGAGTCTGACTGTGGGAGCTACTATTAACCGACATACCCCAAGCTGAGCTAACTATGGGGCCAAACCTGTAACCCTGGATGGAAGGGTGTTCATATACCTTGCCAAGGTTACAAAAAAATTTGACGTGGATCCACTAATGATGTCTACAAGGGGCAAGGAGGTGCATCCTAGTCTGACAGTTGACTCCTTTAATACCTATGGTGGTGCCATAGTTCTAGGGCTTAGGGACTTCTACTAAAGATCTCAGCCTAATCTGACAGTTGTGCCTTCATCCCTTCGTCTGCTCGGTGCTAAGCCTACTCCCAACTGAATATAAAGCTATGAATGCAACTGAAATACTGGATAGCTCAAAGTACTGATATAATCTGAGAATGCAACTATTATGGAGACTGAAGCATTCAATTCATGTAATTCTGACTAACTGAGTACCTGACTGATAATGCATGAGGATGATTTATATCATGTGACATAGCTGAATGTTATACTAATCATGAAGCTTATTGAGTTTGTAATCATTGGTGGCATATCTATATACCATGCTAATCACAAGCCCTAATAAGTTCATCATTTTTGATGGCATGTTGAAAGTCCATAACAAAAATATATTGAAGTTAAACTGAAGCCTGCTAAATCATGCATACTTATTTCTTACTAAAATAATTGGACTGAAGTAATTGAAAATCATTAATGCTTGTCTTGAAGCACAACCCATAGTAAAAATCATCATGAGGAAACTTAAACTTGTTTAGACTGAATGCTGACTAGCTGAACTAGATTCTGAAAAGAGAACTGAATTTGAAGAAGTTTAGAGATAGCATGTAGACTGAAAACTGGCTAATTTCATGCTTTAAATCTGAGTACTAGTGGACTAGGTTGAATTCTGAAGAAAAATTAATCCATGTAAAGATACTACAATTTGAGGCTAAATTCTTGATTTCTTAAAGTTCTTGTAAAAGATCATGCAAGTCATTGAAAACATGGAGCAAATCTTCTAAAATAGGCTATAATTCATGTAGAAATCATAAAAACTGAATTCTGTAAAATTTAGCATAATTGGGTAAGAACCCTAGTTTCTAACATCATGAAATTTGAAATAGAAGACTGAGGTTTTGGGCATAAGGGTGAACTAAACCCTTACTGAATACCTACATACCTGTTTAATGGAGAATCTTTAACTATCTTGAAGGTTGGAAGCTTTGGAGAAGAAGCCTAGGTCTAAACTTTGAAGAAGAGCGTTCTTTTCTCCTTGAATCTGACTTGAGAGGAAATTAACTTGTTTTGAGGTTTAGACTTAATGAAAATAAGCCTAAAACTATTTATAGTCGAAGGTAAAAGAAAAAGGAATGGTCTGAAATACCCCTGGGAAATTAAATTAAAATCTGTTGAAATTCTCAGAATTATTGAACCACGGATTGGTTGACAGATTGTAGTTCTGAATGACGGACTGTCAACTGACCCGTGGTTCTGTCCCTGAGTTTTGGGGTTCTATGAAAGTGATTCCACGAGTTAAGAGGACAGACCGTCATTTGAAACGATGACCTGTGAAGTCACCCGTGGAAATCTGGAAGAAAGGCTAAAAATTAACAAACCACGGGTCAAACTATGGACCGTGGTTTTGTTCTACGGGTCATCAACCAACTCGTCATTTTGCAGGTGAAAATTTTAAGTTGCAGGTCTCTTTTCACGAGTCGATGTACGGACCGTGTTTCAAAACTACGGTTCGTCATTCCCATCTGTAGTCCCTAGTAGTAATGCAATAAAATATCTATAACTGTTTACTCCAGACTCAAAATAATGTGCGGTCAGTGGCGTTGAAAAGAAGACTCAAATACCTTTAATTTGGTGGGTACTAGGCATCCTAACTCTTCATATTTTTAGAGTTATGATCATTTGAATATGACACTAGTTTAGTCTTACATGAAAACTTCTTTGGTTGGGGTGCTTTCAACTTAACTTGCTTATAGAAGTTTCTTATGAACCTGATTCACATCCAAAGCACTCACCACACTAGGGAAATGATCATTATACTCCTGATAATAGTTTGGGTCTTAGCTTAGAATTCTTGGGGTGTTACATGTGCTCATCTCAATTTGAACCACCACAAATTCAAGGCAATTGATTATTTCAAAACCTTTTCCAAAAGGACATCATTTCTCATTCAAAATCAAGGATATTTTTTCCATTCAAAACAAGACATTAAAGCTTCTCAAATCATTGGCATGGACCGTCAAGGTTTGCCTCGAGATTTGCCACACAACTTGTCTCATACATTTCCCTCAATTGAAATAGAGACTCTATGATTCAATTCGAATGCATGATGCCACTCACCACAAGAGAGAATCCTAATCACAATCATTCAATTCACAAAACACGGGATTATAGGAGAACCAAGAAGACTCTCACTCACTCAAGGAAGTTCAAGTGCATATGTGTCGAACCATAGGCTTGACCTTCATGTATATCGCCACTAATGTAGGGTGGCCAAGCTCGAAATCACCAAGGACTTTTAGGTTATGATGTTGTCTAGGGCTAAGGTGAGGATATCATTTGGTTCAAGTGACTACACCTCCCTAATGATCTTTGTTCTCATTTCGAACACCGCTCACATTTTCCAATCAACTTCACCTTATTTCTCCCTCACACAACCCAAGATTTCTCCTTTTTACTCATGATCATTCAGACTCCTAATACCACCTTCACTTGGTAGAACCTATTTTTGCTTTTCAATTTCCTCATTGGATTTATCTTTTGGAGCAATTTTCAATTTGAAATTAAGGTGCTACCTTGCACTTGAAGTGCATTTCTTCTCCTTATTTGATCACATGCACCCCCAAACTTAGGCATTTGCCTATGTTATCTTTCGTTTCCCCCCCCCCCCACCCAAACTTAGGATTTTAGCCTACATTTCATCTTTAAGCAATTAGGGAGGATGGGTCACAAAAAAGAGGTTCCAAAAAGGTCAAAGTGTTACAAGGTACCAAAAAACGGCCACAAGCTCAAAAGGGTTCACTAGGATTTGATGTCATGGGAAGTAATTTGGGTGAAACGGCTATCAAAAAGGGCCTAAGGTCATCTTCCAAGCTCGTTCACACCTAGAATTTTTCCTTGAATCACATTCGGGGAAAGTTCTAGATGACACTTATGCACATGAATCTAGTTAAAGCCTCACCACACAAGGCATCATGCCCCAAAACCTTTTTCGTTAGTCTCACAATCAATTGGGGTAAATGATTTTTGACAAGCTATTTCGAGTTAATTATACACTCATTTATGAGTCAATTAAGCCAAAGCAAGAGTGTGCAGGTCATGACAAGAGAAAGATTTTCCTCAAAAATTCATTTCCCTTCTTCCTTTTATTTTCAAAACAATTTGCCACAAGAAATTTTTCGGTGGGCCTATTTCGAGACAAGCAACTACGAACTCAATTCTAAACTAAAACGTGGCATTTTACCTTAAAAAGGTTGCCTCTCAATCTATCATAGGGAAACACCAACCCGGTTTCACACACAAAAATAAAAGAAAAGAAAAACAAAATAATCAAAACTCTTGCTCCTTAGGAAAGAACCGTGGTATTAAGAAAGCCCACAGAGATTATTTCTAAATTACTATTAACAAGGCGGTATCCGAATTGTGCGCTCATGATTCATTCAAAACAAGCCTCGGCGTAGGCATTTAGCGCATTTGCAAAGTACGGGTAGTAAGACAATGGATCATGTAAGACCAACCCGGCAACACAATCTCAATAAACAAAAATCAAGCTTGGCAAGGGCACAAATAAGCTCAAGGTAAAAATAAAATGAACTCTAAAGGCCCGACAAGGGCAATAAACATCACATTCTTCCAAATATGCCTGATAAGGGTCAAATAAAATCTAGCAAAATGTCAATAAGGCTCAACAAGAGCGATAAAATATCTCAAGCCCACTCACGGCCACTAACAAAAGCAAGTAAAGCCACCCCTTCCCCATAAAAGGAGCATTATCCTCAATGCTTATAGAGTAATGGGATCTAAGGGGTGGAACTCCCTAGAGGATTAACCCTCATCATCATCATCATCTGCAGTTGTCTCCTCATCTGAGGTTCTCTCACTCAGGCCAGCACCACCCTTTCAGGAGTGCGCAGAAAGTGTAGAGTCATGGAGAACCCTCTGAAAATTTGGATCTTGATCATCCCCCAACTTTTGATCCTCAATGCTACGCAACACCTTATCCGCATAGGCTACAAATAAGCTATCCAAGGGTCCGAGAATGGAAATGAGGTGGAGGTAAGGTGGTTAGATATGCTTCTACCACTGGAGCTTTACCTTTACCTTTGGGAACATCTTCCTGTAATGTCGTGATTGACCCTTCTATGACATTGACCCTCTTGCACAGTGATTTTAAGCTATCTATTACCCCTCGCACTATATTTTTAACAGCCCTATTTATCATACTGGGTAACATCGAGGCTAGGTCAGCCAGTAGCCGCTCATGGATATGGGCATGTCCTGAAGGCTACTTTTGGTCATAGAGGGTGCAGAGACATATGGATGTGCCTATGAGGTAGTCCGAGAGGGAGATGAAGCATCTGCCCTAGCAACAAGCTCATCACTGTCAACCCCACTCAACTGCTCAACCTTTGGCCTCTTAAACCTGGGGGAGTCCCTATCTGTTTTCATAACAAGGTCGTTAGTTCCAATAGCATGAGTGAATTTGTCACAACTGAGGGTAGGGACATCGGCCTTGGCATAAAGCTAAGTAATCAGCACTAGGAAGGGGAAGGAGTCATTTTCTCGATGAGCTTTTCTCCTTATCACCATAGCCACTATTTACCCAAAGTTCACATGCTCCCCTATCATAATGGCCGTAATAAGAATTGCCCCCTCTTGGGTTATCTTCTGATAATTTTGGGAAGGTAAGAAACGGTTGCGAATAAGATCATACCAAAGACGAGCCTCGAAGATCAGGGACCTCCTTGAAATATCTCCTCCCCATAGTGGACTAAAGGGGGACATCTTTAGAAATGACGGGGGTTGTCTCTAGATATGGCTTTGATTCAGCCATCAACCTAGCTAGCAGTGCAAGAGAAGGATCGATTGGATGACCCCAATAGATAGCATTGATGGTAGCAGGGGTAATATAAACTTTCTTTCCCCAGATGACAACTGCATTTAAGTTGGGGAACTTGTCCTTATTTCCTTTGCAGCCCTTGGAATCTTATGTGGCTTGATAGGCTAGAAAGAATTCTCGGACTATCTCCTCATACTATCCCCTGGGTACATCCTGGAATGGCTGTCATGCCGAATTAGAAAATTATTGGTGCATGTTGGGTAGATCACTCCCAACTTCCCCTAGATTAAAAATTTGTTCCACAATAAAAGTTCTATTCTTGTCCCGCTTATAGTAGGATTTCATGCCTTCCACCCCAAAATGGAGCTTTGATTCTTCCGTTGCAGTCATTTGCCTAGGTTGGCCTCCCATGTTTCTCCTACTAGAAGACATGTTCTGCATCAATAGATTGTGAGCCAAAACACAAACAAAACCTATGAAGAAGTTAGCAAACTACAAAGGATGGAATGCAATGGATTAGAAAAACGAAGTAGGTAATTTTTGGCTTATGCGAACCACATGCAAAATGCACCAGAAAGAGTGTGCGTCGTATGTGCTATCACACAAGAAAGTAGAGACCTTCAGGAATTTTGCATTTAGGTGAAATTTGGTGCGATTCGCACCATCTAAAGTGCGTGTTGCACTAGGTGTCGCACCTCAGATCAGTGATTGGCTCTTTCTTTTAAACATGGTGTGATGCCTCATGCGACCCGCACATCAAGATCTATGCATCTCATGCGAAGCGCACAAAGGCACAATCAGAATTTTTGGTTCCTTGTGTTCTTGTGAATTTTGCATGTGATCCATAGAGCAAGATGTGCTTAGGAACTGGGCACCACGCAACAACCCAATCAAAATTAAACACGGAGTACAAGGGATCTCATGACCATAACTTTCGGGTACGTACTCAGACTTTCCCAGATTTTCATTGACATAATAACAAGCAAGAAAGGAACTCAACAACTTCCCTTCAGATGGAACTTACCCCATCTATCATCGGGAACATCAAGCCCTCACTTGCATAACATACACAATAACCCCCTCCCTGCCCAAGATAATACATCCCAAATAGAATGCTCAACAAAAACCGTGGGTATACAATCAGCGAAATTCAGCCTTCATAACAAATTTTGAACAACAACCTCATGACAAAAGATAATTTTCCCTTAAGAACGATGTCACCCAATCTATCATCGGGCTAACCATTTGTTCATCAGAATTGGGTTACTCAGACTTTACCCCAACACATAATTCAAGGCTAAAAATCACTACCAATCAATATGCATTAACAAAATTGAAGTTCTACCAAGTTGGAAGTAAGCAAAATCATCAATACAACTCAATATTGGGGACCCAAAATCAACATGAAAATTCTACTAAGCATGCTTCACAATATGAGTTCCCAACCTTCATAAAAATAAGTATTTAACATCGGGGAACTTACCACAAGTAAAGATTATGAAGAGAGGAGTGAAAATTGAAGCTTTTTTATTTCAACAATGGTGACCCACGAAACCTTCCCAGAGAGATGACAACGGTAGTATTGATGGAGTGGTGGAGATAGTTGGGTGTGAGAAGAAGAAGATTTTGGGGAAGTTTGAGGGATTTGGAGAAAGTTTTGGGAGAGAATTTTAGGAGTTGGAGAGAAAAGATGGTGGAAATAGGAGAATAAAGGCGATTTTAAAAGAAAAAGAAGAAGAAAAGTTGGTAGGGTCGGGTTGGTCAACGGGTTAGGTCAATTAAATTTCAAACTTACCACCTATGCACCGCGACATGCGATTCTCACTAGACAATATGTGAACCGCATGACGTATCGCACATGCCCTTTTTCCCTCCCCTGGGTTTGCCCAGGTATTTGTTTCACCATGCGATGGAGGTACGATGCGCACCTGGGCTCGTGCGGTCAGCAAGGCCCAGCGCAAGTCACCTCAAATTTTTAAAATTTCCTTCAGGCATTCTAATTTGGCATGCGATAGGTTGTGCGACACACACAAATACTTTTGTGGTTCGCATAGTCCACCGCATGGCCTCTTTTTGCCCTACTTTTCCTTCTTCATTTTTTGCATCCATGCATTCCCTACAAAAACACCAAAAACAACAAAAGATAACCAAAAACAAACAAAGAAACTTGGGTTGCCTACTAAGCGACGCTTAATTTAACATCGCGGCACGATGATGCTACCTCAATCAATCATCCTTTGGGTTTGTGATGGTGTCGCTAGGCAACTTCCCTTTCATCCTCAGGTTTATTTGTCTTAAGAGGTGGTTCATTTGGGCCTCAAGATGCTTGATTGAGGCTTAATGGGAGATCACAGTTTGGTAAAGTGTTTAGACCTCACTCTTTAGCTCGCTCACTCCCGTATTTATGGTGTAACCTTCTTAAGAACCTAGGACAAGGAAAACATGTCCTCTAACTTGGAATGGCCAGGGTTTCTTGTGCCCAGTTGGTAGACAGAGTCCGCCTTGTTCGGAGGGATGTAGGGATTTGAACTCCGGTGATCAAAATAATCACCATTCTTGTCTCTATCCGGCTAATTTCCATCTCTTTCTTTGTCTCGAATCCAACCTTGGTTCTCCTCCCTCGGGTGATAATACCAGGGATGAGAACCCACCAACACAAAACATAGCTTGCCATCAACCATAATCATCAATTCATTATCGCTCACTTTGATTTCTGATGTACTCACTGCATTCACTGTCTTAGCACCACTAGCTCTCATCACATGCTTGGCCATAAAATCAATTTGTGTCATCCTTTTGGCCATTATCTCATCTCACTCCTCCTCTTTTTTTCTCATTTCATTAACCAAGATGGATGAGGGTTCTCCCAAAGTTGGCATATCCACTTCACTTGTATGCCAAGCTTGATTGGTCTTTGTCATTCGCTCTAACAAAGTGGAGGCAATGGGAAAGTCCAAGTCCATGAAGGTACCACCTCCAAGATTGTTAGCCACAAATTCATTCATAGAGTTCAATGATAGATAGAAGCTTTGTAGCAGCACATTGTTTGACAACTCATGGTTCGAATACAAGAGAAGCTTCTTTTTGAACCTTAACCAAACCTCATGTAAAGGCTCATCCGGGAGCTGCCTAAAGTTGATAATCTCATCTCTTAGCTTCATCATTCGAGATGGAGGAAAGAATCTCGATGGAAATGCCTCAACCAACTCAACCTAAGATGTGATAGAGTCATCCAACAACTCTTCCAACCATGCCATGGCTTCCCCCGTCAAGGAAAAATGGAATAGGCATAATCGGATGGACCATTGGGATATATGTTGAAAGATGAACGGTTGGAAAATCTCCACAACATTCCAAATATGCCAGTTGGCATCTTCATGAGCTACTCCACCAAATAGGACCTTCATTTGGATTAAGTGGAGAATGTTACTAGTCACATGAAAGACAACATTTCCAACTGTGGGGGGTAGGCGGATTGCACCTACACCCACTTGCATCATAGGCTCATCCTCATCGGCCTCCATGAAGCCGTCAATGCTCTCATTGTCATCGGCTTCATTCATAGGATAGACAGCTCAATCACAACACAAACAACAAACAAAAGTAAAAGAAACAAGTACTCTCAAGGTGATTTCAAAAGAATAATAAAAAATAGCTATCAACTCAAGTCCCCGACAATGGCGCCATTTTTGATGAATGCTCAAATCGTGCCCCCAAGTTGGAGGTCATGGCCATCATGTAGCAAAACCATATTTATAATCCCAACGAGTGTCGGGGTTGTACCCAAGGGACTTGGAGTAGCTAAATAGATATTGTATTGAATTGTGTTCAAAGCGGGAGTAAATGCTCAAAATAGAAAGTAAAAGGATGGGGGAATTGGGATGTTTTCACTACAACCACAATTCAATTAAAAATCAATAAAACGAAAGTGGGTGTACCAAGTTGACTAGACGACTAGGGATGCATATCCAATGGGATTTAGTTATGGGATAGGGTGATTCTCAATTCATACTTATTCTCGCTTAATGACATAAGTAGCATTGGTCATGGGTAAGAATTACTTATCTCTTGATCAATAATCTTATATCCAATGATCTCGGTTAGAACATCATCGATTGTATCAATAAACAACCAATCTATGCTTGGGGAAGTCACACTATCTCTAGCTTAGACCCTTAAATAGGTGATTTCATCGATAAGAGCTATCTATAGCCTCAAATCTGAGTGGAATCCTAAGTTCCCACTAGTAATTTCACATCCGAAACCATGAAATCCTTTCTCAAGCAATCACATAGTCAAGTAATGAAAATTAATGTTTGTAGGCACCAATTTTAGGATTAAATCTTAGTGAAATTACTAGACCCATGTCAATTAAGTAATTATAAGTAAGAATAAATAACACCCACACCCATTTGTTAAGAACCCATCATCAATACACCCCTAGACAAGAGAAATTAGCCACTCATAGCAAGAGAGAAAGAGATACCAGCTGGGTAAGTCAAAATCTCTTCCAGTAGAGATGACTCTCAAGTTCTAGATTCAATTTGAGCACACAAGTGTTAACCAAGAGAATTAGATTGAAACCCTCTTCTCAATGGAGATGAAAACTTAGTCTCTAAGCAAAAAGCTCTTTAGAATATTCAGGAATGAAGAAATTTATTTACAATTGTGTCTAAATAGGCCTTTTAGAGTTTCCCAAAACGTCACTAAAAATTAGGATAAAAATGCCCTTCGGGAGGTGTACGGCACGACATGCAGTTTGCACATTTGATGTGCGCACCACACACTGCCTTCAGTTAAACCAGTGACTTCAGCTATCTTTGGGAGCTCTGTGCGAAGGGAGTGCGATTTGCACCTTGAGATGTGCGTATCGCACAACGACCGCACCCCTTAACAGATTCTTCAGTGACTTTTGTAGCTTCATACAGAAGAGGTGCGATTCACACCTCATCTTGTGCGTGTCGCATGACCCCTGCATCTTTTGTCAGAATCTTTAGCTTTTCGAAATACTTCACACTTCACTCCTTTTGAGCTCTTTTTGGGTCCATTTCATTGTTTATCATCATCTATCAAAAGTACCTGCATAGACATCAATAAAGGCCATAAGAACCTCTAAATCTATTCAAAACGTAGAAATAATTCATGGATATGGGCTCAATAAGTTGGTAGATTACTGACTTATCAGTTACAAGGAGGTAGAATGATCAAGATTGAAAGGGAAAAGCTTGGGATGTGTGAGGTAGAAATACGGTGAAGTCAAAGTTCAAATATATGAGCGGTGTTCAAAATGAAGAGAAAGAGTGTGAGGAAGGTTTAGTCACTTAAGCCAAATGCAATCCTTACATTATCCCTAACCAACATCATAACTCGCAAGTCCTTAGTGATTCCGAGCTTGGCCACTCTACATTAGTGGCGATGTACATAATGGGCAAGCCTATGGTTCGACATGTGTGCACTTGAACTTCCTTGAGAGAGTGAGAGTCTTTTTGATTCTCTTATGATCCCTTGTATTTTGAAATTGCATGATTGTTAGTGGGATTCTCTCTTGTGGTGAGTGGAATCATGCACTCGAATTGGAACATCAACTCTCTATTTGATGGTCCATGCCAATGACTTGAGCAGCTTTATATCTTGTTTTGAATGACAAAATTCCCTAGATTCTTTAATGAGAAATAAGGTCCTTTGAAAAGGTTTTGAAATGATCAATTGCCTTGATAATGTGGTGGTTAAAATTGAGATGAGCATGGTAGTAAAGTATTTTGTTTGAGTCTTTTTGTTTATTATCTTTTTCTTGGTTTTAGAATAGATTAGTCTTTTGTGCCTTGATTGAGTTTTAGAGCATAATTCATTCCTTACCTTGTGAGTATCTTGCTTGAGGACGAGCAATAGTTCAAGTTTGAGGGTTTGATAAGTCGATAATCTACCAACTTATTGAGCCCATATCCATGAATTATTGCTACGTTTTGAATAGATTTAGAGGTTCTTATGGCCTTTATTGATATGAATGCAGGTACACTTGTCCAAGGGACAAATCGAGGAAATGGACCCAAAAGAGCTCAAAAGGAGTTGAAGTGTAAAGTTGATTGGAAGAGATGAAGACTTTGTCGTGAGGTGCGGATCTCGTGCGACACGCATAACACAACGTGCGGTCCGCATGTTCCTGCGTATGAAGCTCAGAAGAGAAAGATGGAACTATTAAGGGGTGCTGCCATCGTGCAACATGCACAAGGCCTGGTGTGATCTATACCCCACTTCGCATGACAACTGGAAATTGGCTGAGTCATTGCTTCGCTTGTGCAGAGCTATGCGACACGCACAAGATGACATATGAAACGCACGTTGCGCCACATAGCTCTTGAAGAGCATTTTTGTCCATTTTGATGTGACGATTTGGGAACATTCTAAAACCCAATTTAGGCATAATTTTTCATAGTTTTGAATAGTTTTTAGTTTTTTAGAAAGTTTCTCTCCCAAGGCAACAAAGAGGGTTTCAATCCATTCTCTCAATCTTCAACCTTGGACTTGTAAATTTGAGCTTGGATATTGGATTCTAGCTACAATTAAAGAAAAGGAATTTAAATTTCCCTATGGGTATACTTTTTTATTCCTTTAGCATGAGTGGCTAAGTCTCCTTGTCTAGGGATGTGTTGATAATGGGTACTAGATAAAAGGGTATGGGTCTTACTTATTTGCGTTTATAATTGCTAATATGATATGGGTCTAGTGATTTTACTATATTTTAACTCTAAAATTGGTGTTGCAAACATGATTTAATTTACTTGATTGTGTTCTTGTATGACAAAGGGGTTCATGATTTCGGACGTGAAATTGCTAGTGGGATTCCACTTAGATTGAGGCTAGAAATAGCTCAATTCGTCGTAAACACCTGTTATACCCCATTTTAACCGAGGTCGAAACGGTGTACAACGTATTGAAAACTTCTAAATTAATTAAAAGGAAGTCGCCACCTAATTAGTCTTATGGTGAATTAGGACACCTATAGTTAACTATGTGATTAAAGCAAATAAAGACTTCATTTTAAAGGTCTACTAAACTTAAGATTCTAAGTAAGGATTCTAATTATTCTAAAGAGAAGGTATTAAGCATTCTTTAAAATCCGCAAAATACGGTTAACCGGCCAAACTTAGGTTAATAAAAATATAAAGTTTAAAGGGTTGAAAAATATCAATATTTATCATAACTAGGTGCAGTGTAGCATAAAATATCAAATAAAGTGAAGTAAAATCCGTTTGAACTTTGAAGAGGAGACTAAACTAATTTTAAAAAATTAATCTTTAACGAATCAAGAGAGGGCTCAAGGGAATTTATTAAAACACTCGGGGATTTGTATATAAATATAAAAAAAAAATTATTAAATGAGAAAGTAGTATTTGTAAATACATATATATACTCATAGATTTAGAATATCAATTAAAAGAAAACTGATTATGAGTAAAAAAAATGTAAACAATGTGACTCCCTCCTCCAATCAATTTTGAAATCCAAACTCACCAAAGCGTGCACCTTTATATTAAACTTAAACTTAAATAAACGTTCTAAAACGTGTTTTTGGCTGAAAATTGCCCATCAATTTGATATTTTAAAAAGATAGTTTTTTATTTAACCCAAAAGCACCCTCTTAGAGAGCAAAATAATTTGCAAGAGATTAAAAATTAAAACCATGTCATCCTTCTTGGCAAAGTTAACGGTGATAAAAGAAAAGGCTACAAATAGTTTTAAAAGATATTGGAGCCTCTATTATAGCAACTACCCCTTCTAAGGTTTAAATGTTCTAGGCTTAATTCTTTTATCGAGGGAATCAAATAAAATAAAGATACTACTAATTAACTAGATTAACGATCTCGCATAATCAAATAAACTTAGTTATTAATCTAGTGTTAATAAAGAAATTCAATAAGTAATCTCAAACTTGAGATAAAACTAAATCACACACAAATAAGTTACTAACAATAACAAGAAAGTTATAAGGAATGATAAGAAGGAAGGACACCATAAGCGACCCCAAGCGTTTCGCTCATTTTTTTCTTGCTATTAGGTATGACCTAAGAATAGAGAATGTTGACTCCTTGCTTGGACGAGAGGTAGAGTTGAGTCTCATTTCGAAACTCCATGAGAGTCTAGCCTTAAGACTCCAAGTGTTGCTCCAAGTGCATATGCGAAAAGGAAAACAAGACAAGAATTAGAAAATAGAAATCCGATTCTTAAACGTGCATAAAGAAGATAACCAACAAAACTAGAACATAACTACATAATTGCTCAAACTACTCCAGCTCACGAACTGTTCCAAAGTAAACAAAGAGTATGTTTTAATACACAAGCATGCAGCAAACAGAATCTCCAAGGAAGAAGAGTAAAATGGCAAAGATTGAGTTTCATGTAAGCTTTTTACAAGTATTCAAATAATCACATCCTAATTTAACTAATCAAGAAGCTAAAATAAACTAACAATTCTACCAATGGCTCAAAACATACTATATGCAGGGACAAAGGAGGTCATGGAGCATTTTTCAAGCCTAAATAAAGCATCTTTCACATTAGCATCTCTCCCTAATAGCTAAGGAGTTCACAAACCAATATGTTTAATATAACAGTGAACATGTATGAGTTTACATGCAACGAGCATCCCTTTATTAATTTGAGAAACCAAATTAGAATTTACATTCACATGAAAATATCTAGGAGCATATAATAAACCAACCAAGTTCATAATATCTTTTAAAAAAAGAAAAAAAAAAAGAAACACTCGCATGACAATTCTCGATCCCGGTTGCCGAGTACTAAAGATCTATAGACATATTAACATATTCTTCAAATAGTAGTATTTAAACAAGAACAGGAGACTAACAAAATCCTATGATCTCTTTATAGTTGAAAAAGAACATATAATATGGTTCCCAATGAGAATACTAAAGACATGATTTAAGCAACTTCACAGATTAATGAAAACTACCATTTTGATGTCTCTACCTATTATCAAACAGATCTATCATATTATGTATACAGACACTAAAAAATCATTTGTCAAGTAGTTTGATTAATACACTGCCAATGTAATAGTTTTCCTAACAACATGATTATTAAGCAAATTGAATCCAGCACCTAATTTTCTCATATACCAACTAGTACATCATGCTTCAACAGTAAGGGAAACACAAGGAGAGTTTTAATTTTTTGATAAACTGACCTTTTGTGGAGCAGTGAACGTGAGGCGCAGGTCTCGGTCACAAATCTATACTCGCACTCAAGTAACGATGAGCTCGAAACACACTCGAAGGCGAGAGTTTCAACAGAGACCAAATGAAAACGCAAAGAACAAGATATTTTAGAGCAAAATTAAAGGCTACAACAGTATAAGGGCAGAGGAAAAAGCTTGTCAAAGGCGAAGCAAAAAAATAACAAATATTTCGAGGGGGAGAGGCGGCCAGAAAGCCCTCCCTCAAATGAGTAGAAAAGATTGATATTTATAGAGACGCATTAGGGTTGAGGTTGAGCTTTTGGGCGGGATTTCAAATTTTGAACGTTTGAGAGATAGGAGTGGTCTTACACGATTTTGCCTCTGATTTTTAAAACCTTCGCTGAGATCCTTCTTGTTTTGCAGAGATTGGAATCGAGGTTTTCTCAAAATAGGGTACCTCATCCTGATACCAAGTGATTCGAAAAGATCCGGGTACGAAAATGGGAAGTCCTCTCTATGTCCACGCCAAGAAAGGACGGAGAGAGAGATCGTTTTGCTCGAAATGGAGCACACAAGCTTCTTGATGTTAGCTTGGCTGGATGAAATTTTGTCAAAAATGGGGGGAAGATGCCAAAACTCCTCTGCCATGGTGCAGAGGAAGAGAAACGGTGGGAAAGGGAAAGGAGAGAATAAGGAGCGGCTGATGCCTTGTTTTTAGGGTTTCGAGGGTATATTAGGTATTTTAGGTAGATTAAGTGGGGGTAAATTAGGTAGTTCAGCATAATAAGGTGTTTAGGGTTTTAGGATGAGTTTGACCAACCAATAAAAGAGCGACACGTGGCGGAGAAGAGGCTAGGCGTGTGGAAAGTGGGGGAGGAGTGTGGGAGGCGTGTGTTTGTGACTGTTGGGCGCTTACGTGGCGCTTACGTGGCATCCACGTGGATTAAAACGTATTCAATTAAATAAATTATTTATGATTAAAAGATAATTATAAAAAATATTAGGCAAAAATCAATATCGTCGGAATTACGATAACATTTATAAAAGATAGAAAATCAAAAGAAGTATTTGTAGGAAATGGGAGCAAATACGGAAACGGAAGGAAATACGAGAAAAAGAGGATTCTGCCTAAGAGTGACGGCCTGAGTGACGGTCCGTCACATGTGTGACGGTCCGTCACATTGACCGTCAAGGTGGTGAGCGACACTGTCTAGGGGTGACGGCCTCCGTGACGGTCCGTCAAGGTGGTGACGGTCCGTCACCCCCATCGTCGCACCATGGCAGCATCAAGTCAGCGAAGAAGGCAGTGCCACTGCCTTAAGGTGACGGTCTTAGTGACGGTCCGTCACATGTGTGACGGTCCATCACATTGACCGTCAAGGTGGTGAGCAACACTGTCTAGGGTGACGGCTTGAGTGACGGTCCGTCACATGTGTGACGGTCCATCACATTGACCGTTAAGGTGGTGAGCAACACTGTCTAGGGTGACGGCTTGAGTGACGGTCCGTCACATGTGTGACGGTCCGTCACATGTGTGACGGTCCGTCACATTGACCGTCAAGGTGGTGAGCAACACTGTCTAGGGGTGACGGCGTCCGTCCTTTGCTAAATTAAAAATAACGAGCACGCTGCTAGATTTATAAAATAATAACAATAATAAAGTAATAATAATAATAGTAGTAGAACTGCATTGATAATTTCACAAAATAAGGACGATAGCATTACATAGATTTCTAATTATAATAAAAAATAACTTGTATGCATTCTTAAATTATCAAAATTATTTGAAGCATAAAGAATTAATCGGGAAGAAAGATGGGACAAAATTGGGTGTCAACAGCTTGTCCCTCTTTGACCGGAGACGATGTAAGAGTTTTTGGGCAAAGAAGTTGACGTAGTAGACAATTTTGTCCCGACCAACAAATACGATCCTGAAAGGGTTTAAGAAGATATATGCGCCGGATAGGTAACGGGGTAGAGGGTTTTGAAAAGATCAAGAGATCGATTATGAAATATTTTGAAGATTATGGCCGAACTTTGGTTTTTAAGTTGCCTACATATCTCGGGTTGCACGAGAATCAGGCCAAATGTAGTTCGGAAGTTATGATGAGATAAGGTGGAGTGAGTTTAGAACACTATGACTCATAAAGTGTCCTTGGATCGATGAATCATGACAATGATGGTGGAGGCAGCTGAGCAAAAGATTAAGCTTGAATAAGCAAAGATATAATTTTGAAAATAGAGTGAAGTAAGGAATGGAACTCTAAGATGACGTGGGGTGAAGAATAAAGAGAATTAAAGCGCGCGTGAGCTTAATAAACGAGTGAAGAAATTTGAGGGAATTAAGTAAAGCATAGCCAAAGATTGGTATATTTTCTAAAAATTATCCCAGTATCGAGTTACGATGAGACTGGATTGCAAGATTTGTAAAGAGAACGAAGAAAAAGGGCTGAAAAGTTATAAAAGCGGCGAGGAATGAATATAGGAGAGCTTGATGCAAAATTTTCTACATGCTCCGAGCTGTGGGATGTAGGTTTGATAGAGTTCGAGTGTAGATCCTTGACCTTTGTTGGGAGTCCGATCGACATTCCCAACAAATTGCCCCAGTTCACTGCTTAGATGAAGTTCCACGTTGTGCTATGTCTCTTGTTGCTGCATGTGGGTGGTACTTTCTGCAAAGTCTTAATAAAATTGTTAGCAAATAAAGCGTGAAATATAATAAATATCTTACGACAAAGATCAGAAGAAAGATGCATCCATTCTGAACTGGTGCTAAGTCAAATGTGCATTATTTCTTTTAACATTAAATAATTGCTTTAGATTATGCGCCCGCAAAATCTAAGTAATAACGTCAGCAAAGCAAACACATATACAAAGCGTGATTTCCAAAAAATTTAAAAGATAGCATGCGGTGCTTGATAAGTAAATAAAATAAAAATAATGCATTGCGAGATGTGCAATAATAAGCGGGCGGGCATAAATATTTAATTGAAAGAGGATAAGCCTAAAATGTCCTATTTGAGGGTGAACAAACCCAGCATATTTTGGGGTGGACGAACCCAATGTGTTCTATTTTAGGGTGAACGAACCCAATATATGCAAAGCACGATTTTCAAGAAATTTAAAAGATAGCATGCGGTGCTTGATAAGTAAATAAATAAAAATAATGCATTGCGAGATGTGCAATAATAAGCGGGCGAGCATAAATATTTAATTGAAAGAGGATAAGCCTAAAAATGTCCTATTTGAGGGTGAACAAACCCAGCATATCCTATTTTGGGGTGGATGAACCCGTTGTATCCTATTTTAGGGTGGACGAACCCAATATGTTCTATTTTAGGGTGAACGAACCTAACGTGTTCTATTTTAAGGTGAACGAACCCAATGTGTTCTATTTTAGGGTGAACGAACCCAATGTGTTCTATTTTTAGGGTGAACGAACCCAATGTGTTCTATTTTAGGGTGAACGAACCCAATGTGTCCTATTTTAGGGTGAACGAACCCAACGTGTCCTATTTGAGGGTGGACGAACCCAATGTATTCTATTTTAGGGTGAACGAACCCAATGTGTTCTATTTTAGGGTGAACGAACCCAATGTGTTCTATTTTAGGGTGAACGAACCCAATGTGTTCTATCTTAGGGTGAACGATCCCAATGTGTTCTATTTTAGGGTGAACGAACCCAATGTGTCCTATTTGAGGGTGGACGAACCCAATATATGATGCAAACTTATAAAGATAAATATTGGTGCGGAGCAGAAAGCTTAATGCGATGCTTGATTTGTAGCAGCTAATATTTATGTTGAAATGCAGAAAGCTTGGTGCGGTGCCTTTACAATAATGGACATCATGATGCGGTGCAGTGAGCTTGGTGCGGCGCTCTTAAAATAATAAATATGCAAGGTGCGGTGCAGCAAATTTGGTGCAGTGCCTTCATAGTTGCGAACATTCATAATACAATATGGAGAGATTGGTATGATGCCTTTGCAGTAGCAACATCCAATGAGTGCTCCAAAAAAAATTAATCAAATGCCTTTATAGTAGTATGATGAAATGCATAGTGCTTGGTGCGATGCCTTTGCAGTAGCCATTATTTAAAGTACGATGCTTTGATGAAAATTTATTGCGAATCAGAATTCTGCACTCAAAGAAAATTTGTGAAATACAACATTCAATTTGCGTCATCATTTGCGTGCGTTATCATTCCAAAATTAGCCTCTGCATTATTCAAAGAAAACTTGTTAGTATAAGATGAAATGGTTGCCTTGCATTGAACTTTGAAGCTTTGACTTTGAATCTGCGCTTCTCGTTGCTATGGCACTGCAACAATTTGATGAGCGAATATGATTTGTGATCTTGACTTCTGCTTCATTGAATAAACATAGGCCATTTGCAAGGCTGTCCCAGTTTTGGCTATTGGGGAAATGGATTTTTTTTTATTATAATGAGACCGAACTCAGAATGAGCGCCTACGTATCCCGCTACTAACAGGAATCAGGTCAAACGTAGTTCATACAAAAGTTTAGGAAAGGATTGCAAAATAGTAGCTACTCATAAAGGAGGGAAAATGGAGAATGATATTCTCAAATTTGCAAAATGATGCCTTTGTCAATTCTCTTGACTGGTTGCACGCTTTCTCTTTAAATGCCTTGGTGCCAATTTTGATGGATCACCCTTAACAAAGATTGTGCTGCCACTTGCGATATCGTCATTGTTGGTTGGAGGCTCTTGGTGAAGCTTTATCTTGCCACTCTTAATCATGCTTTCAATCTTGAATCTTAGTGCCGAACAATTCTCAATATCATGTCCCTGGATATTTGAATGATAAGCACAACTTTTGGATGAATCAAAATTTGGAGATGGATACTTAGGCAGGAATCCTTTTTTTGATTGCAGAAGTCCATTTGATTTCAATCTCTCAAAGATATTTGCCAACGGCTCATCTAGAGGAGTGAAAGAGAAAGGCTTCCTCTTTTTTTTTGTAGTTGCAAGCTAGATTGCGCTTGGTGAAACTGTTGTTGAGAGCTATTCTGAAAGTTTTGCTGGCGAGGAGGCTGAAAAGGCACATTGCAAAGGTTGGAAGTAGCTTGAAATTGCAAAAATTGATGGTATTGCGGTTGGTGCGTAGTAATGAAAGCTGAGTTATTTTTGTTTTGCAGATTTTCTGGTATCTTTGGTTGAAAGATTTGGCAAACAACTGAGGCTTCTGAGTTGTCTACAATCCGTCCTTCTTGAATTCCACTTTCCAGCTCTTTACCAACACGAATCAAATCCGAAAAGTTGCGCGCACAAGTCCCAAGCAGCTTATTATAATATAGACCATCTTGAATTTGAATGAAGGCTGAGATCAATTCCTCTTCAGGCAATGGAGGATGCATTTTTGAAGCTTCTAACCTCCATCGTACGGCATATTCTTGAAAAGATTCATGCGGCTTTTTCTTTACTTTGAACAAATCGGCTATATGAAGATCATCCTCGCAGTTGAAATTGTATTGCTTGACAAAATCGCGAGCCATATCTTGCCATGCATACCATTTGTTAAAGTCTTGCTTAGTGTACCAAGAGAGTGCCAATCCTGATAAGCTTTGAATGAATAGTCTCATTCGTATGGCTTCATCATTGCCAATTCCGATTAACCTGCTGCAGTAATCTTTCAAATGAGCTACAGGATCTCCTTTCCCGCTGAAAGTGTTAAACTTTGGTAGCTTGTAACCTGGCGGAAGCTCAACATTTGGGTGCACACACAAATCTTCATACTTTAAACTCTGGTAATTTCTTGAATGCAACTCTTCATCAAATGCTTTTCTCAAATCGTTAAGTTCTCTTTCCAAATTTTCATGGCAAGGCGACTGAATCTTCTTTTCACATCTAGCATATTGATAAAATGCTAGTTGATCGTGCTTATTTTCCTTGAAAGGAAGCACAATTGTGGAAGGATGAGTGTTTGGCATCATGGTAAATTGAAAACTTTTGGCTTTAGCGTATACTGATGGCATTTGAGGAGAAATTGTATAGGAAGGAGTTGGGCAAGGGGATATAGTTAAACAAATATTTTTGGTTGGGCTGGAAGTTGGGGTAGGAAGAAGGCTGAAGGTATTTGGTAGATTAACCAACACATTTCTTCGAACCACATTCTTTTCATTATCATCATTTTGTGCCTGCACCAATTTCATACCATTGTTGAATGCTTCAAATCGGTCTGCCATTATAGTTTGCCCTTGATGCAGATTCACAGCCAAAACAATGTTCAATGCTAGGCAACCTCTAAAGAAAGATAAAGCTGCTTAAAAAATAAAAATATTAGCGCATGAAAATAGGAAGTAAATACATAAAGTATTTGATAAAATAGATAAATTTGTGACTTGCTTACGTAGAAGCTCTAAGATAAAAGGGATGACTTAAATCGCAGAATGAGTGAATGGAAATCACTTATTTGGCTCTAACGCTCGAATTTTTAACAAAATAAAAGCAAACTAATTTGGAATAGAATGCGCAATTCGAAAAAGGCTGACTTATGTTGAACAACAAAGCTTTTTTGACTTGATCTTCATCCCTTGCGAACTCTGGTAAATTCCAAAACTTGCCCCAGTCTAAAGATATTTTGATGATGACGCCATGATTGTACGCTAAAAAATTTGGCGGAATATCAATCTTCTCTGAGGAAATTAAAATTTTATAATAAAGAGACCGAGCCTTATATAGGCTGCCTACGTATCCTGTGTCCGACAGGAAATCAGGTCAAACGTAGTTCCAATTACATGCAAAAGAAATATTAAAAACTACCCCAATATGACCGAGTCCCTATGTGGGCTGCCTACATATCCACCAAGGAAATCAGGTCATGTGTAGTTCTGCTTACATAAAAATATAAGATCGATCATTTGAGCTTACAAAAGTACATAATTAATCCCAAAATGTGCTCCCCAAAAACTAACTATCCTATTACATGCTTTCTGAAGGCCACAATATTTTTTAATGAACAAAAAGTCCCATCATATGCTAATAGTCCTCTTCGATGAAACCATTGTTGCTGTTCCATCCGGCTATATCATGAGTGCTTGCAAAAATTGGATGAGAAGGTAAATCTGATGCAATAAACCTTGGTCCAATGGTCGCCCTTGAATCTTCGATGTTCAACTTAAGTCAACCTTTGGAAGGAAAATGAAACACTTGATAAGCGAAAAAATAGGTATGAAAGAGGCTAAGAGTAGATTATTTAAACATGTGATGCTTGAGAAGAAATCAAAGAATTGAGTCTTATAAAGAAAATATTAAAGACGAATTTGATGACAAGCACGAGATTAAGATATTTAAAAAGGAAACTAAACGCACGAGGATTGAACTTGAAAAATTGAACGATTGCAAATGACTCTGAGTTGGCGGGTTGAAAAATTATCGAGGACGAGAATAATGTCGATCAATTGAAGACCTATGAGATGCCTCGACTTGCATGCCAAAACTTAGAAATAAAAGGTGCGAAAAGATTAATTTTAATAGCTCAAAAATAGGAACGACACAAGCATTTTGAATGAACGATAAACTCTAAAGAAGTATCAATTTTGGATAGTCGTTCTTGAACAAATTAGATGGAGAAGATCGAGCAAATATCGACGAGTGTTATTTGATAGATTGCGCAAATAAATTTGGACATCTACCAATTTAAGAAGCCACAAATGGCAAAAAGATTAATGAAAGATTGGAAGAATTTGAGAGCATAAGTAGAAGTTTCATGACGTAGATCGGGCGCTAAATAGATTCTACGAAGCATGAAACTAATGGGATAAATATTCTGTCATTAGAAACAGAAGATTAAACCCGTAAAGGAGAGACTTGAAAAAGCTTGAGAAAAATAAAAAAAAATCTAGAAACTTTGAATTTTGACATGAGTCTTATAGACGAGCGGAATGAGGGAGTAGGAATTTTGAAATAACTAAGGCAAATTTGATTTAAAGAAGATTATACCCTAAACGGGAGGAGAATTTAATTGAGAACTCTAAAAGCTTAAGCGAGCCTAGGATAATGATTCTAAATGGTGCTCTAAAATCTTTAAAGTGCGCTAAGCGCGGAAAGATTATAATCAATAATAATAATAATAATAATAATAATAATAATAATAATAACAATAATAATAATAATAATAATAATATCAACAACAACAATAACAACAATAATTGTGAAAATGTAAAAATATAATAGGCAATTAAATAAAGAGATAAACAGATGCAAGTCACTCTTCTTTAAATAAAGAAAAATAATGATAATGTTAGTAAATATCAAGTGAAATCATGTAGCAAAAAAAATTCATATACGGCACGTAGCAAGTAAGCGAGCAAAAATTCGTATGATAATAACGCGTCCTAATATACAGGTGCCTCTTTATGTCAGAGGTAGGCCTAACGCGTATTTAAAGAATAAATGTGCCATAATATGTAATATTTGCTCTTTAATTAATTAAACAAATCTTATTCTCAAAATAAAATAATATTAAAAAAGTTTTAATCATTATAATATGTCAAAAATACAAAATTAATTTAGAGTAAACTGTCCATATTTAGGCACAATCATTTTTTAAATAATGCACATATAAATGATAAGCGTCACTCGGGGTTGTGAACCCACTCGGACATTTGGGCGAGGTTGACTAATGAACTTAATATGCCAAGTATATTAAGCCTCCTAAGTTTCATGATGCATGTACCTAAAATGGGTGTTGGCTTAGCTTTATCTTAGGTGAACTAAGATTTGGGTAGACCCGGACTTGAGATTTTCCTATTTGAAAAGGTACGTGGTCACACGGTAGTAAAACTATCCGCTCACCCCACGCATGCATCGATTCTCTAAATATAAGGTGTTTGAAAGAATTTTTGGAGAAGTGAAAGGACACAACTCGCGTGTACAATGTGTGTGAAAGTGTCAAGTTTCCAAAAGTGGAGGAAATATGAACGGAATGACAGTTTAAATAAAGCGGTAACACGTAAGACAATTTAGATAAAATAATAGCAAATAAACAATTTATGTCACATAAAATAAATAAAACTTCAAGCAATTAAAGTAAAACAAACAAATACAAAGTGCTTTAATTATTAACCTAAGTTTATTATGGTTTAGAACCTAAAATCCCCAGTGAAGTCGCCAAGCTGTTATACCCCATTTTAACCGAGGTCGAAACGGTGTACAACGTATTGAAAACTTCTAAATTAATTAAAAGGAAGTCGCCACCTAATTAGTCTTATGGTGAATTAGGACACCTATAGTTAACTATGTGATTAAAGCAAATAAAGACTTCATTTTAAAGGTCTACTAAACTTAAGATTCTAAGTAAGGATTCTAATTATTCTAAAGAGAAGGTATTAAGCATTCTTTAAAATCCGCAAAATACGGTTAACAGGCCAAACTTAGGTTAATAACAATATAAAGTTTAAAGGGTTGAAAAATATCAATATTTATCATAACTAGGTGCAGTGTAGCATAAAATATCAAATAAAGTGAAGTAAAATCCGTTTGAACTTTGAAGAGGAGACTAAACTAATTTTAAAAAATTAATCTTTAACGAATCAAGAGAGGGCTCAAGGGAATTTATTAAAACACTCGGGGATTTGTATATAAATATAAAAAAAAAATTATTAAATGAGAAAGTAGTATTTGTAAATACATATATATACTCATAGATTTAGAATATCAATTAAAAGATAACCGATTATGAGTAAAAAAAATGTAAACAATGTGACTCCCTCCTCCAATCAATTTTGAAATCCAAACTCACCAAAGCGTGCACCTTTATATTAAACTTAAACTTAAATAAACGTTCTAAAACGTGTTTTTGGCTGAAAATTGCCCATCAATTTGATATTTTAAAAAGATAGTTTTTTATTTAACCCAAAAGCACCCTCTTAGAGAGCAAAATAATTTGCAAGAGATTAAAAATTAAAACCATGTCATCCTTCTTGGCAAAGTTAACGGTGATAAAAGAAAAGGCTACAAATAGTTTTAAAAGATATTGGAGCCTCTATTATAGCAACTACCCCTTCTAAGGTTTAAATGTTCTAGGCTTAATTCTTTTATCGAGGGAATCAAATAAAATAAAGATACTACTAATTAACTAGATTAACGATCTCGCATAATCAAATAAACTTAGTTATTAATCTAGTGTTAATAAAGAAATTCAACAAGTAATCTCAAACTTGAGATAAAACTAAATCACACACAAATAAGTTACTAACAATAACAAGAAAGTTATAAGGAATGATAAGAAGGAAGGACACCATAAGCGACCCCAAGCGTTTCGCTCATTTTTTCTTGCTATTAGGTATGACCTAAGAATAGAGAATGTTGACTCCTTGCTTGGACGAGAGGTAGAGTTGAGTCTCATTTCGAGACTCCATGAGAGTCTAGCCTTAAGACTCCAAGTGTTGCTCCAAGTGCATATGCGAAAAGGAAAACAAGACAAGAATTAGAAAATAGAAATCCGATTCTTAAACGTGCATAAAGAAGATAACCAACAAAACTAGAACATAACTACATAATTGCTCAAACTACTCCAGCTCACGAACTGTTCCAAAGTAAACAAAGAGTATGTTTTAATACACAAGCATGCAGCAAACAGAATCTCCAAGGAAGAAGAGTAAAATGGCAAAGATTGAGTTTCATGTAAGCTTTTTACAAGTATTCAAATAATCACATCCTAATTTAACTAATCAAGAAGCTAAAATAAACTAACAATTCTACCAATGGCTCAAAACATACTATATGCAGGGACAAAGGAGGTCATGGAGCATTTTTCAAGCCTAAATAAAGCATCTTTCACATTAGCATCTCTCCCTAATAGCTAAGGAGTTCACAAACCAATATGTTTAATATAACAGTGAACATGTATGAGTTTACATGCAACGAGCATCCCTTTATTAATTTGAGAAACCAAATTAGAATTTACATTCACATGAAAATATCTAGGAGCATATAATAAACCAACCAAGTTCATAATATCTTTTAAAAAAAGAAAAAAAAAAAAGAAACACTCGCATGACAATTCTCGATCCCGGTTGCCGAGTACTAAAGATCTATAGACATATTAACATATTCTTCAAATAGTAGTATTTAAACAAGAACAGGAGACTAACAAAATCCTATGATCTCTTTATAGTTGAAAAAGAACATATAATATGGTTCCCAATGAGAATACTAAAGACATGATTTAAGCAACTTCACAGATTAATGAAAACTACCATTTTGATGTCTCTACCTATTATCAAACAGATCTATCATATTATGTATACAGACACTAAAAAATCATTTGTCAAGTAGTTTGATTAATACACTGCCAATGTAATAGTTTTCCTAACAACATGATTATTAAGCAAATTGAATCCAGCACCTAATTTTCTCATATACCAACTAGTACATCATGCTTCAACAGTAAGGGAAACACAAGGAGAGTTTTAATTTTTTGATAAACTGACCTTTTGTGGAGCAGTGAACGTGAGGCGCAGGTCTCGGTCACAAATCTATACTCGCACTCAAGTAACGATGAGCTCGAAACACACTCGAAGGCGAGAGTTTCAACAGAGACCAAATGAAAACGCAAAGAACAAGATATTTTAGAGCAAAATTAAAGGCTACAACAGTATAAGGGCAGAGGAAAAAGCTTGTCAAAGGCGAAGCAAAAAAATAACAAATATTTCGAGGGGGAGAGGCGGCCAGAAAGCCCTCCCTCAAATGAGTAGAAAAGCTTGATATTTATAGAGACGCATTAGGGTTGAGGTTGAGCTTTTGGGCGGGATTTCAAATTTTGAACGTTTGAGAGATAGGAGTGGTCTTACACGATTTTGCCTCTGATTTTTAAAACCTTCGCTGAGATCCTTCTTGTTTTGCAGAGATTGGAATCGAGGTTTTCTCAAAATAGGGTACCTCATCCTGATACCAAGTGATTCGAAAAGATCCGGGTACGAAAATGGGAAGTCCTCTCTATGTCCACGCCAAGAAAGGACGGAGAGAGAGATCGTTTTGCTCGAAATGGAGCACACAAGCTTCTTGATGTTAGCTTGGCTGGATGAAATTTTGTCAAAAATGGGGGGAAGATGCCAAAACTCCTCTGCCATGGTGCAGAGGAAGAGAAACGGTGGGAAAGGGAAAGGAGAGAATAAGGAGCGGCTGATGCCTTGTTTTTAGGGTTTCGAGGGTATATTAGGTATTTTAGGTAGATTAAGTGGGGGTAAATTAGGTAGTTCAGCATAATAAGGTGTTTAGGGTTTTAGGATGAGTTTGACCAACCAATAAAAGAGCGACACGTGGCGGAGAAGAGGCTAGGCGTGTGGAAAGTGGGGGAGGAGTGTGGGAGGCGTGTGTTTGTGACTGTTGGGCGCTTACGTGGCGCTTACGTGGCATCCACGTGGATTAAAACGTATTCAATTAAATAAATTATTTATGATTAAAAGATAATTATAAAAAATATTAGGCAAAAATCAATATCGTCGGAATTACGATAACATTTATAAAAGTTAGAAAATCAAAAGAAGTATTTGTAGGAAATGGGAGCAAATACGGAAACGGAAGGAAATACGAGAAAAAGAGGATTCTGCCTAAGAGTGACGGCCTGAGTGACGGTCCGTCACATGTGTGACGGTCCGTCACATTGACCGTCAAGGTGGTGAGCAACACTGTCTAGGGGTGACGGCCTCCGTGACGGTCCGTCAAGGTGGTGACGGTCCGTCACCCCCACCGTCGCACCATGGCAGCATCAAGTCAGCGAAGAAGGCAGTGCCACTGCCTTAAGGTGACGGTCTGAGTGACGGTCCGTCACATGTGTGACGGTCCGTCACATTGACCGTCAAGGTGGTGAGCAACACTGTCTAGGGTGACGGCTTGAGTGACGGTCCGTCACATGTGTGACGGTCCATCACATTGACCGTCAAGGTGGTGAGCAACACTGTCTAGGGTGACGGCTTGAGTGACGGTCCGTCACATGTGTGACGGTCCGTCACATGTGTGACGGTCCGTCACATTGACCGTCAAGGTGGTGAGCAACACTGTCTAGGGGTGACGGCCTCCGTCCTTTGCTAAATTAAAAATAACGAGCACGCTGCTAGATTTATAAAATAATAACAATAATAAAGTAATAATAATAATAGTAGTAGAACTGCATTGATAATTTCACAAAATAAGGACGATAGCATTACATAGATTTCTAATTATAATAAAAAATAACTTGTATGCATTCTTAAATTATCAAAATTATTTGAAGCATAAAGAATTAATCGGGAAGAAAGATGGGACAAAATTGGGTGTCAACAACACCCATTTAAGGGTCTAAGCTAGAAATAATGTGACCTCCCCAAGCCTATATTGGTTGGTTTATGCCTGAACAATGGTGCTTGAATAAAGACCGTTGGATGAATGATTGTGTGATCGAGAGATTAACAATCATGCCTAAAACCAATGCTACCTATGTTATTAAGTTGGAATTTACACAATTAAGCAAGTACCTTGACCCGTATTCGAGTCCTATCAGAAACACATCCCTAGTCATCCTCTCTACTATTTACACCTTGCATTTATTTTTATATTTTGGTTTGGAATTGAATTGTGACAGATTCCCAATTCCCTCCTTTTTACATTATTTGTTGTTTGGATAATCTACTCTCGTTGTAAAGTCTTTTCTACAATCTCTTTGGCTAAGCTCCAGCTCCCTGTGGGATCGACCCTGACTCCCATCGGGTAATATAAATTGTGTTTTGCCTAACGATCATCGATTCATCCATCTTTGAGAGTACATTTGAGCGTTATCAAAGCCCCGAATTGAAAACACACTATCAGCAATATATTTTATGCATCAAAATAAAGCTAACGATACCCATAAAGCTAAAAGAATAGCCGGGTTGAAGTCTGGGTCAAAAATGGGCTCGCCGGGCCCATAACAAGATATTGAAAACAAAAAAGTGCATGACAACCAAAACACTTCCGTGAGTGCATGATCCAAAATTGAGAGGATTTATCCAACAAAAAGAGCTCAAAACAGCCCGCTCAACAAAAGAATTAAGAGGAATTTAAGTCAGAAAACCGAAAATAAAGGGAGAATTCGCTTACCACAAGGAGAGGAATCAAGTCTACAGAGTGAATTCCTCGAAGCCACGAGCATGCAGTCCCAAAAATACTAACTACAACCAAGAATTTCCCCAAGCTTTAAGAAATTCATCAATGGAGTTTTGATTATGGAGAAGAAACACTTGGGAAGAAGAAAGCTTACCAAGTGAAGAGGGAAGCAAGGTTTAAGCGCCAATTAGTGAAATCCCGATCCAAGAACTTATTTGGGAACAATTTTATGTGAGGGAAATGAATTTGGAGTTGAGAGAACCAAGATAAAAAAAGGCTGAAAGTCTTGAAGGGGGCAACTTATATGTCTAGCCGTAGGCTAGCGCCATCGGCGCTGGAGGAGCGCTATTGCGCTGAAGGGAAGGAAGGCGAGCGACGTTGCTGGCGCTGCCAGGGCACCATAGCACAGAAGGAAAGAAAGGCGGGCGCGCGCGATTGCACGGTAGGGGAACCATTGGCGCTGGAAAGCGGGAGGAGGCCTAGGCGCTATCACTCTGGTACGACGCCCTCTGCGCTGAAGGCATCGGCAAGCTCACGTGATCACACTGCTTTGGCGTCGTTGGCGTTGAGGAACATGTATGCTGCAAGAACTAGAAAACTAAGAAACTTCTATGGGGTATTTCAGGCACAATCAGAACCTAATATTCTCAAATCAAACATGCTATTAGAGTGGAAATGACGCTCTAGACTCAATAGAATCGATGAA
This sequence comes from Jaltomata sinuosa, assembly GCA_003996215.1. Classification (NCBI taxonomy): domain Eukaryota; kingdom Viridiplantae; phylum Streptophyta; class Magnoliopsida; order Solanales; family Solanaceae; genus Jaltomata; species Jaltomata sinuosa. The sequence goes on from QJPP01002645.1 coordinate 479,003, forward strand.
ACTTTCATACAAGGTTGTCTCGGAGGAATGTTGACCCAAGTCAACACTTGCTAAAACCAACCAAACACCCAAAATGAGTCCGTCTAAACCAACCAACCACCTACTTAACCCAAACTCGACATTCCATAGCTAACAGTGCTGGTGGAATTTTAATCCGAGGTTGTCTTCTCCGAATGTTGACCAAAGTCAACCTTACAAGCCCAACTGGCCTAAAAACACAGAATGAGAGAGAATTCCAAGTTAAAAATCCCCCGGATCTTGACCAAAGTCCACGCTCCGGAGCTAACGGAACTGTTGGAATTCAATTCCAAGCCTGATTTCCAAAAATATTGACTAAACTCAACAATTTCCTAAGTTAAAGCTCTAAAATAGGGAAATGGACATAAACACCAAACAAACGGCCCGGGCACTAAACTACCAGCCCCAGCAAGCTATAAATGACTTGGGGCCGATATAGCCAAGCTTTTACAGTACAAAGAAGGTGAAAATAGGTGAATGACCGAAAGGGTCATTACATCATGCACTAGTAAAAAGGATTTTCATCCGCGAAAGTAAAGAAAGAAGGAAACAACAGAGACTCAACAACTGCAGATACAAAGCCCGCACCACTCTTATGGAAACCCGAGTAGTTTCCTCGACCAGACTACACCGAACGAAGCTAAACCAAATGAAAACTACCATAAACTTCAACTTCTCACAAGCCAAACTCAACTCCTACCTTTAACTTTCAAAACCACAAAGGTCTATCAACCGAACCAAACTTCAAGAAACTCAACTGGAATCCACCGACACAATACCGAAACCAAGAGAACCAAGGCAATCAACAAACGAAACTCATAACCTCAATACCACAACCATGTCCACCCAGAAAACCACCAACCAAACCTCTAACTCAAGAATCCCTTTGATCCGCTAAACGTGCCTATCTAACCATCCTAAATAACCTTTTACTTCAACCATGAACTTCACACATGACGAGCCCTCAAGCCAGCCTCGAAACACCAGCTGACCTACAAAAGATCCATAGCTCCCACTATACTCAACCTCAAATGAAGTCACCTTCAGACACCAACTCTAGCCAAGCTAAGCCATAGTCTACTAGCCTCTGACATCCAAAATGACAACCCGTAGCACATCTTCGAAAACTATAGCAACCTACCTCGAATGACCATCAACCAACAAATGGACAACTTTGCTCAGATCAACCTCGTTACTTGAACCCAACTTAACAAACTATTGGAGCCCAACTGTAACTAGCACACCAGAGTTAGGAAAGACATGAATGAGCACCTTGTGTCAAAGGAGAATCTCCCAATGTAGAACAAAACCAACCTCACTGAACTGTGCTTAGTCTGAATCAGCGGAAAGCGAATAAACCAGGGCAACTTGCCAAAGAAGACCAAAACACAAAACTAAATCTTTCCAAGTAGTATGGTAAGCCTACCACAAAGTCTGTAGCCTGCCAACTAAGCTCCAAATTCTGGGAATACCATTGCCGCTCAAAACACTCGAACACCATTTAGATTTAAGACCACCTTACTAGTTTCACCTCAGAAAGAAGTCCACCATACCGCGAATATCAAGTCAAAACCTCCTATAGGCAAAGGAAAGGATGTTCAAAGTCCAAGGTCGCCACTTAGCTATTGCAATTTCATTATTCTCACATCTTACCCTCTGGCTCAAAGCACCTTCTCTACTATACCAGTATACAAACCACCGACTTTAAAAGTAATCAACATAACATAACTCCTAGCCCACAGTGGCATAGCCTAACCAATGATGGAATCCCATGCAATAGAAAACCCTCGGATAATCAAATAATTAAACCTCCAACCCTCAGAACACAAAGGCGACCACTACCCTCGAAGTACCATCGGAATCCAAAGTAGCCTTGCTAGACTCAATCCACACAACCTGGTCACATATAACACTCAATCACTGATACTCAAATTGTCACTGTTGAATCTGCCCAACTAAGGTGAAATAGACTTCTACTGACAAGAACACCGCTAGGATCTGGAAAAGTCTAGCCTAATCAAATGGTTATCCAAGTGCAGGATATCCAAGGCAAACAACCACTACGAAACTGAAGTAGAGAAGCTAAGTTGCCCGCACCCACTGCCTTCCAGCACAAAGATGCTGCAACCACAGAGAAACTTCCACGAAGCATCTGAAGTAACCTGCCAGCCCATGATTCTGAAACCTAACTCTAATTGCCAATCAACATCTTTATTAAACCCACGAGTAAACCCCTACGCTTCTGATGAACATTATAGGAACTGGAGCCAACTAGGATCTAAATATACAGTTTGCCAAAATCCAAAGATGTTGTTGAGACATGGGTCCTCCAAAGAATATAACAAGGAACCCACAATCGATGCAACAAGCTCACAAAGGTAGTACTGGAAAGACCTACCTCATCGATCTCTACTAGAAGGAATCTCGAGCTCGAATTCCTTAGAGGAAGATGCCACTGCACTCTGTAGCCAGTCAAATTATGTCACCAATATACAAACCCAAGAAAACCCTCAGTCGTCACCTCAATCAGCTACTAGAACACATCTATATGAACAAGGAGTCATCTCCCTGCTATTTCAAACCAAATGAAACCCTTCCAAAGATACACCAAAACTGATAGACTCTTTCTCAGAAGATCTTGGGGCAATTCCCTTAGCTCTCACAACTCTACAACAAGACGCAATACGACTGGAAAGGATAGGTCAAATGCCCAATTTAACCAAAATTCTACAGTCAAAAACTCGACTGCAATACCATCGTCAAAACTCAACCACAATGCCACGGCCAAAACTCAACCCAACTAGAACTGGGGAAAACAATGTAGAACACTCACCTAGACTTAAAATGAAAGAATGCAACAAAAACACCCATAAAGTTGCAAACCTCCTAACAAACCAAAAATAGCAAGGATTGACTCAAACCCCTTGGGAAAAGCAAAAATATCTAGTGCCTACTTGCATAACCAACACATTCTCCTTTAGACAAGACAACTTACTTTTGTATAGAACTACCGGTACCACACCAAGCTGGCAGAAGGAATTCTAGCAAATGCTAGATAATGGCCTAGGCAACAACCACCCAAGATCGCTAGAAAAGAAAACTCAAACTAATTCTAGAACCATAATGAAACCAGAATTAAAGCCAACTAGACCTACCCACAAGTCACAACTCCAGGTAGTCACCTCTCAAGAACAGCACACCTCATCCCCTACTAAAAAAATTAGCCTATCAAGAAATTACAGCATAAACACATCAACTCAACTAATAATACAACCAATAAGAAATAGGTAGGCATATAAGCATATACACGAAAAAGGGTAGATTCACAAAGCAAACAACGCCAGCTTTAGCCGATGGTAACGAAAGTCATACCTATATCAACGATATCTGGAAGCTCCACCTATAGCCTACCAAGAGGAGCATCGGACTGTCGGTGTCTATCATTGGCTTGAGTAGTTGATGCTGAAGGCTCAGTCGTCCCTAGTCAGGGACAATCTCTAGAATAGGGACCAACAACTTCACAACTCCAACAACTTTGGGAGGACATGCTTTGACACACAGTGCATGTTGACTCTGGAAGGATACCCAAATCACTTGGCTGAAAGCCACCACTAACAATATCATATGAGGTCATTTTAGAGGAATGTTGACCCAAGTAAACACTACTAAGACCAACCAAACACCCAGAATGAGTCTGGCTCACCCTAGATCTGAACCAAATACCTACCTAACCCAAACTCGACATTCTGGAGCTAACAGCGCTGGCAAAATTTCCATCTGAGGCCATCTTCTCTGAATGTTGACCAAAGTCAACCTTACAAGCTCAACTGTCTTGAAAACACAGACCGAGAGAGAATTCAAAGGTAAAAAGCTCCCGAATACCAACCAAAGGTCCAATGACGAAAGTCCACGCTCTAGAGCTAACGGAACTATTGGAAATTGATTCTGAGGAAGATTGCCAAGAATGTTGACTGAAGTAAATGATTTCCTAAGTTAAAGCTCTAAAATAGGGAAATGGCCATAAAGACTAAACAAACAGCTCAGGCACCTACTATCCCCAGCAAGCCATAAATGACTTGGGACCGCTACAAGCAAGCTCTAACAATACAAAAATGGTGAAAATATGTTAATAACTAGAACGGTCATTACACTAGCACAATGCAAGTGCACTAGCATTCCTAGGCAGGTGGGCACGTAGGTGTGGCCCTAGCGATGCCCTAGCGCCACACCAGCAACCAGCTGCAGGTAGGAGCTAAGCTAAGGAAAATTCTAACGAATGGAACTCTAGGAACACTTTTGGGGTCTCGTAAACAAAAACAACCTGAGCTATTCAACTAGAAATGGCATTCCAGACTCAACAAAATCTACAAAAATTCAAAAAGAGGTCAATTTAACAAAAAATGGCCCCGCGCCAAAATCAACCTTTAGGCTAACTAAAACCAAAACGGAACCTTAGGCCAAAATCTAGTCCGGAAGCCTCAGGGCCCGAACCAATGGTCCCTCTAGCCCAAAAATGACATACCAAAGCTAACAACGCTGACATAATTTCCATCTGAGGCTGTCTTCTCTGAATGTTGACCAAAGTCAACCCTCTTAGCCCAACTAGCCTAAAAACACAAATAGGGAGAGAATTTTAAACCGAAAGCTCCTGGATCCTGACCAAAGGTCCAACTAGACCAAAGTCCATCCTCCGGATCTAACAAAAATGTCAAAATTTAATTCTAAGAACGATTGCTAAGAATGTTGATTGAAGTCAATGATTTTCTAAGTTAAGGCTCTAAAATAGGAAAACAGCCATAAAGACCAAACAAACGGCCCAGGCACCGATCTATCGGTCCTACCAAGCCATAAATCACTTGGGGCTGCTACAGGCAAGCTGTAACAGTACAAAGAAGTCAAAATGCATGAATGACCGAAAGGGTCATTACATCATCGACACTACTAAAAAGGACTTTCTTTCGCAAAAGTCAAGAAAAGGAAACACCAAAGACTCAATGACTGTGGATACCTGTCACGACCCAATTTCTCGGTCATGATGGCACCTACAACCCCCGGTAGGTGAACCAATCCCCGTAGCCCAGAACAGTTAGTAATGGGCTACTATCTAACAAATAAGGGAAAAAGACGAAGAGAACAGATAAAAGGGATATAAATATATACATATGCGGAAACTAAACCAAACCCCAAGACCTGGTATCATAGTATAGAGCCCCAACTACATACATGGAGTGCAACTAATCCAAAACAATATATACAGATGTCTCTAAATGGTAATAGAGTACATGAAGCAAAAGATAAACTAAAGCTAAGCTCCGATCGCCAAGAG
>QJPP01002645.1:484912-500213 GCA_003996215.1 Jaltomata sinuosa
AAGCAGTCACAAAAATCAACGAAAGGTACACAGGAACTAGCCCAGAGGGAAATCAACAGAACCACATGTGAGGCCAGTAAGCAGAATATACACACCATAGGCACAGGTGAAAGTAAGAAATAACGCACCTGGTGTCCTTGCAATAACAGTGTATACAAAATAAGCTTACGAAATGGACGGTATACCGGTAACCTCAAGTGTAAGAAGAAGAGAGAAAGAGTAATGATAGGCATGCTCAGAGACATGAATCAACTCAACTAATCATATCAATCTCAAATCCAGAAACTAACAGTCTAGAAGTAACCAATTTCATACTTAACCGCAACAGGGAACAATTCTGTAAGTAAATAGCAAAAGTCTACCTATAGTCCCCCGGCCGCCCATACAACCGAGGAACACAAACAAGTGAAAACAAAACCCTCCGGCATCCCATACTACCGGAGCGTACAATCAACAAACAACAAACAAGGGTGGAGCCTCAAACAATGAATGATATGATGCATGAAGGTCTCAAGTGAAATGGTATCTCTGTATGTACCTCCTCCGGTGCCGATCCGGCCTACCCCACAGGTATGGTTCCATGGAAGGACACTTGCCCGTTATACCTCTACTCCACCGTATACCCCTCCTCCGGCACACGCAGCCCGTAGCCCCTGGCCCGGATGGCAAGGTCCATGGAGGTCCCAGACCCCATACTAAAACTCAGTATCAACACATGTCGTCCGGAAGCAAGTCCGGTATCAAGATAGAGACCTAGTCTCTAATATGCATGCCCAGACCCTGTCCAGGACTAAAAATAGTAAGAAAATATCTCAAAACCCCCTCCAAGGGTGCCCAAGAATAACCGGGTCTAAACCGTAAAAAGTCATCGCAGGTGCTCGGCCCGACCGAGACTAAAAATCATCTCAAGTAACAAGAAAACTCAACTAGCACCCCGGCCCTGCCGAGTCTAGCGATAATCGTAAAACTGATGATTTTAAACATAATTTTACTTTTTTGCCCAAAAATATTCACAAGTTAAGTCAAACCATTTCCAAATTATTTCCATCAAAAATGGGCCTCCCGGGCCATGCAAGGTTTAGAAAATGGTGTCAGTAGGCCCGAAGCCCAAACCGTAGTAAAACATGTATAAACCTCTTTATATGCATGAAAATGGTATGATCAAACACAATAGCTGCCCAGCAGCTCACAATCAACCTATCGACCCTGCACAGGCCCACAGCTACTCAACAAGCATAACCAGCCTAGAAGGATAATTTTATGCCCGGGACTCGCGGACATTCCCAAAATCCCACCTTCTATGTTCCAGAGTCAACAAGGCCTCACAGGACAACAAGGGTAAATAAAATATATCGCCAAATACTACAAGCAACGGAAGAACAAAAGTAGGCGAACATGAATAAAGCGGTCGAGGTCTGTGGTACCAACCTAATAAACCAACCCAAGGATGCCCATTAATACAATTTTAGTCTAGGGAAAATAAACCGTAACCTACCTGTTGTCCGATGGCAAGCTCGAACCTCTCCGAAAAGAAGCTCCGAAACGAAATCAAACTTGAAATTAGGCTTGAATAACTTGACGTAGATAATAAATTTCCTGAAATCCGCAGTCAAGCAACTAGACGAGGGTATTCAAATTTCTTTTGGTGGTTGACCACCGCGTCAAAATATTTCCTTGCACCAAATTGCTTCGAACCCACAAATATTGTCATATACACGAACCACCACAGTAAAGTTTTAGAGAGGTTTTCATTAGTGGAACAAAAGTAGATAAGAATCCACTGCACCTTACTTTTTATACCTATTTCTATATGTAAAAAGAGTTTGGACAACTTATTATTAAGTGACCACCTTATCACAACACTTTAGGTGTTGTTTCACTTGACTTCCACGTGGGGGTGTGGGTGTCATCACCACACCTCCTCTTATCCACTTAATGATAGGTGGATCCATGTTACGTATGTACTCGAGTATTGCATAAGTTCGTGGTATAATAAATATAATTTTTGAATATACCATAATCATTAGAAAATTATTTCGAATAAAAACCTACTATATTATAATAATAAATTTCAACATAACTAAATTTACTATCTCCGTTAAAATATTACAATGTATAAAAACCTTATAAAATAAATATATATTCAATTATATCATAACAAAATATTTTCATAAACCTTTAAAATATTTTGAAAAGGCGATAATAATATAATTTTTACCAAATTCAACTTTTAAATAAAATAATCTCAAATACACGCGTGATGCTAATAAAATTCTTAAGCTTAGGCTCGTAATTCACCAACGCACGATTCTGATACTCAAGAACTCTCTTGGAACCCTCCCTTATATTTTCTCACTATTTCGGAACTGAAATGGCATTTTAAAACGTGAAGTCGAGGCTTAAATCGAGTTTAACCCAACCCGGTTCGCGACCCAGTTCGTAACCCATTTTCTACCAGACAGTCCACGGTAAAACAGTCATAACTTTTTACTTCGCGATCAGTGGGACGTGAGGTTTTGAGCGATGGAAACTAGACTCGTAGACCTTCGATTCGGTATTTCGCGGGACTTCTAACTCTTTATATATTGAGAGAAAAGCTCCGAGATATTTTACCCAAAGTTCAGAAAATTTATTAAAGAACTTACGATAGCTTTTGCCGACTTGCTTGGCTTCAAAACTTATAATGCGACCAACCAAATGGACCCAACACCGAAATACTGGTCCTGATGAGCCTTAAGTGACTTGGGGCAGCTACAAACAAGCTCTAACGGTTCAAGGAAAATGTATACGTGGGAATAACCAGAAGGGTCATTACATCATCCACTACTAAAAAGGACTTTCATCCTCGAAAGTCAAGGTCAAGGGGGTACCTGAAGGCTAAAATAGCTGTCGATATTGGGCCCGCATATCTCTCTTGGTCTCCCAGGTAGCCTCCTCAACTAGATGGTTCCTCCACTGAACCTTAACAATCGGGATCTCTCGAGACCTCAATCGCCTGACATCTCTGGCCAAAATAGCCGTCGGCTCCTCAACAGAGGCTAAACCCTCACCCAACTGAACTGAATCCCACTGTAACACATGAGACTCATCTGGGACATACTGACGCAACATCGAAACATGAAATACAGGATGTATAGCTGAAAACATCGGAGGCAAGGCTAGATGATAGGCTACCAACCCTCTGAAGAATCTCAAACGGCCCAATGTACCTGGGGCTAAGCTTGCCCCGCCTACCAAATCTCACCACGCCCTTCATGGGCGATACACGTAGAAATACCAAGTCACCGACACTAAACTCCAAGGCATGAAGCCGACGATCAGCATAACTCTTATGCCTGCTCTGAGCTAACCGAAGTCTGTCCTGAATCACTCGGACTCGGTCTAACGAATCTCAAAGCAAATCTGTGCTCTATGGCCTAAAACTAAAACCATCAAACCAACCTACCGGTGATCTGCAACGCCAGCCATACATAGCCTCAAAATGTGCCATACCGATACTCGAATGGAAGCTGTTATTATAAGAAAACTCTTCCAAGGGAACAAACTGATCCTATGAACCTCCAAAGTCAAGAACACAGGCTCGAAGCATGTCCTCCAGAATCTGAATGGTCCTCTCGGAATGGCCATCTGTCTGAGGGTGGAAAGCGGTACTAAGATGAACCTCTGTACCCAAATCTCGCTGAATAGCCCTCCAGAACTGAGATGTGAACTGAGTGCCACGGTCTGAAATGATAGAAGCTGGGACGCCGTGCAATCGAACAATCTCACGAAGGTAGATCTGAGCTAACCTTTCTGCGCCATAAGAAGTCTGAACCGGCAAGAAATGTGCTGACTTAGTCAGCCTATCAACAATCACCCATATGGAATCAAACCCATGGGAAGTACGAGGCAAACCAACAACGAAGTCCATAGTAATCCCTTCCCACTTCCACTCAGGAATGGGAAGTCGCTGCATCAAACCACCAGGTCTCACGTGCTCGAACTTAACCTGCTGACAGTTCAAGCACCGAGATACAAACTCCGCTATATCCTGCTTCATACCACTCCACCAGTAAAGCTGTCTCAAGTCCCTATACATCTTTGCTGTGCCAGGGTGAATGGAGTATCTAGTACAATGTGCCTCATGAAGTATGAACTGAATCAAATCACTAATCCTCGGAACACAAAGGCGACTATCAAACCTCAGAACCCCATATGAATCTAGAGTAGCCCGACTGGTCTCACCCTGAACAACCCGATCACGAAGGTCACACAACTGCTGATCCTCAAACTGACAGCTCTGAATCTGATCAATCAAAGTAGAACGAACCTCAACACTGGCGAGAACTCTGCTAGGATCCGATAAGTCAATCCTAACCAGACGGTTAGCCAAGGACTGGATGTCCAAGGCCAATGGTCGCTCTGAAACCGAAAGAGAAGCTAGGCTACCCATACCTACTGCCTTCCGGCTCAAGGCATCCGCTACCATGTTTGCCTTGCCCGGATGATACAGAATAGTGAAGTCATAGTCCTTCAGTAACTCGACCTATCTCCTCTGTCTCGAGTTCAACTCTCGCTGACTCGTGATATACTGAAGACTATGGTGATCGGTGAGGATCTCATAGTGAACTCCATATAGGTAATGCCTCTAGATCTTGAGCGCGAAAACTACCGCTGCCAACTCTAAGTCATGAGTGGGGTAGTTGCTCTCGTGAACCTTCAGTTGCCTCGACGCATATGCTATTACTCGACCCTGCTGCATCAACACACAACCAATACCAACCCCAGAAGCATCACAATACACGGAGAAGCTCTGACCCTCAACCGGCAAAGTCAAAACTGGAGCTGAAGTCAATAAGGCCTTAAGCCTCTGGAAGCTATCCTCACACTAATCCGACCACTGAAATGGGACATCCTTCCTAGTCAGCATAGTCAAGGGTGCTGCTATGGAAGAAAATCCCTCAATGAACCGTCTGTAGTAACCTGCTAACCCAATAAAGCTGCGAACCTCAGTAACAGTAGTAGGTCTAGGCCACTCACAAACCGCTGAAATCTTTCCCGGATCAACCCTAATCCCATCCTTAGACACCACGTGCCCTAGAATGCAACTGACTCAAGCCAAAACTCACACTTTGAGAACTTGGCATAAAGCCGATGATCTCTCAAAGTCTGGAGTATAACCCTCAAGTGCTGCTCATGCTCATCTCTACTACGCGAGTATACCAAGATGTCGTCTATAAAAACAATCACAAACGAGTCCAAATACGGGCCAAGAACCCTGTGCATCAAGTTCATAAAGGCTGCGGGGGCATTAGTTAACCCAAAAGACATCACCAGGAACTCATAATGGCCATAACGTGTCCTGAATGCTGTCTTAGGGATGTCCTCCGCCCTAATCCTCAACTGATGGTAGCCAGACCTCAAATCAGTCTTCAAAAACACGACTGAACCCTGAAGTTGGTCAAACAAATCATCAATCCTCGGCATCGGATACCTATTCTTCATTGTCACCCTATTCAGCTGCCGATAATCAATACACATGAGCATAGACCCATCCTTCTTCTTCACGAAGAGAACAGGAGCACCCCATGGTGACACACTAGGTCTAATAAACCCCTTAGCTAACAGATCCTGGAGCTTCTCCTTAAGCTCCCTCAACTCAGCAGGAGCCATACGATAAGGAGAAATAGAAATGGGCCTAGTGCCCGGCTCTAACTCAATAGCAAAATCAATATCTCTCTCAGGTGGAAGGCCTGGCAAGTCAGTAGGAAACACATCGAGGAATTCTCTAACCACAGGAACAGACTCAGGAAAAGTAGGGTCAGCACTAACATCCACCTTTCCAAGATCAGTCATAATTCCACATATCTCATATAGCAGCCAGAGATCCTTTCACTAGACCCAGCTGGGCTACCCCACCTCTCTTATATAATGAGTTGATGATGCTTCTAGATAAGTGTAAAATTATTGACCCTCATGGTCCCTTTCAGGTTGGGTGGGATCCATCGATTCCTTCGGTGGAAGGATTTCAAATCAACCTAGAGCATGCATATGTTCCACCACCATGCAGGCCTCTGAGAGTCAACACCAATATTATTCGAGAAGGCGTCATCATCATTCTTAGAGTCCCCAGGGAGTTCCTACACTTATTCTCTTTGTATAACTTATTGTTCATTAAGGGCAATGTTGTGTTTCAATTGGGGGTGTAGTTACTATTTATACCAAGCCTCATTCTCTATTGATTCATGAGCGCGTAACTAAATTTTTGCCTTATTAATAATAGTTAGTGGAATAAACTCTGAGGGTTTTTTTCATACCATGGTTCTTTCCCAAGGAATAAATATTTTCTTTTATTTATTTTTGGTGTCGAACTGGGTTTGCATTTCCCTATGATAGATTCAGAGGTGACTTTCATAAGGGAAAATATCAACTCTTAGTGTTTAGTTGTGTCCATATATTGCTTGTCTCGAAATTGGCCCACTAAAATTTTTCTTGGCAAAAACATTGCAAATTGAAGAAAAGAGAGGAAATAATTTTTGCTAAAGCATTGTCTTGTCATGACTTGCACACTCTCCAATTGGCTTGATTAATTCACAAAAAAGTGCACAAAACTCATAATGGCTTGTCAAAAGACATTTTTCCCAATTGATTTTGAGTCTAATTGCAAGCTTCCTGTGTTGTGGTGCCTTGTGTGGTAAGGCTTACTTAGTTCTTGTCCATGCATGTTGTCCAGGACTTGCTTTGAATGTGATTCAAGGCAAAATTCTAGATATTTCCTAGCTTGGATGATGACCTTAGGCCCTTTTTGGATAAGTCATTTTACCCAAAAGTTCCTTCCCTCAATATTGATCCTAGTTAACCCCCTTTGAGCCTTAATCATTCCTTGGCACCAATGTTACAGACCTTGAAATTCTTTAATCCTCGATATTAGCACTTGTTCTTCCCTAATGGTTTGAAATGAAAATGTAGGCTGAACTAATTAATTCTAATTCCCCCCACCTTAATTAATTTTAGCTCATATTGGCCCAAAATTATTCCCTCGAGCACAATATTCACAAAATACCCGACACACTCCGTAGAACTAACTCATTGTTCTCAAACCAGAGACTAAACCAGCAGATTAGAACCACCGGTTCAATTCGTGACTCGTGGTTCAAACCACGATCCATGATTTGGACCCGTAACTTTTGAAAAGTTCAAAATTCTTAGATTTCTTAAGTTTAAAAGATGGATCAAATTCTGGGGTGTTACAATAACTCCCCCATGGGATCATTCATCTTCGAATGAAGGCTAAGCAAGGTAAACTAGAGAGAAAACATACCAACCAATCAACAACACATAAATCTGGAGAATATACATGAAAACTGAGCTTGCAACTTAAAACATGATGAAACTAACTTCGAAAAACATGAATGCGTGCTACGATCATGGGAGAAACTGATGGAATAAAATTAGAGGGACATACTAAGGATGAAACTATTACCTCAAGATGAAATAGAGTCAGAAGGGAAGATATGAAGGTAGTTGGCTTTCATGGCTGATTCTGCTTCCCAAGTAGCTCTCTCGACTAGCTAATTTCTCCAAAGGATTTTTACCGATGTGACTTCTCTGTTTCTCAACCTCCAAACCTGATGATCAAGGATCTCTATGGGAACCTCCTCATAAGTGAGACTATCCTTCACACCTATATCCTCAACAGGAATAATCAAGGATGGATCACCAACACACTTCTTCAACAAGGAAACGTGGAAAACAAGATGAACCACTTCTAAATCTGATTGCAAGTCCAACTCATGAGCAACACTACAAACTCTCCTTAGAATCAAATAGTGACCTACAAAATGGGGACTAAGATTCCCTTTCTTGCTAAATTTTATCACACCCTTCATGGGTGACACCTTCAAAAAAACTGAATCATTCACTTCAAATTCCAATTCCCTTCTCGTCACATCCGCATACAATTTCTTTCGACTCTGTGTGGTCTTAAACTTCTCCCTAATGGTATGACCCTGCTCCATAGTCTCATGAATCGAATCTGGACCAATCAAAGCTGCCTCACCTACCTCAAACCAACCAATAAGAGATCTACATCTCCGACCATAAAGTGCCTCATAGGGAGCGATTTGGATGCTAGAGTAAAAGTTATTGTTGTAGGCAAACTCAGTAAGAGGTAAGTGATCATCCAAACTACCCTTGAAATTAATAATACAATCTCTTAACATATCCTCCAAAGTCTAAATAGTACGCTCTGCCTGGCCATCCGTCTTATATTGTTCATCTCGTATTATATTCATATGTTATGATTATTCTGGTTAGTTGTATCTTGAATTTTGGAGGTGATGTGTGGCCGAGATTATGGCTCTTATGGGGCCTAGAGTAGGGGGAGGTAAGGTAGTGTTGGGCTGATGTGGTGTTTATGCAGGTTGTGGCTGGGACGTTGATATTGTTCATATTTTGACTTTCTTCATATGTTGGTTTCAGTTTGGGGTTATGTTGTTTCTGTTATTCTGTCACCTTACATATTCAGTACATTATTTTCTGTTGACATCCCTATTGCTTGGGGGGCACTGCATTCATGCTTGCAGGTTATCAAGTAGACAATTGTCCAGGTTGCGTGTGGTCGAGTTCAATTGATGATTGGTATACTCCGTTCATTCTGGAGTTGTTAAGTCTGGAGTCTTCTTTAGCATCATATAGGTGACGGGTATGTCGAGGCCCTCTCCCGACTCATGGTTAGTAATTTTTCATCTTAGAGGCTTGTAGATATCTGATGCGGGTTTAGTAGTCAGTTGCGGCCTGGTTGGACTTGTTATACATTTGTTTATTATATTAAGTTTGTTTTGTTGCGTTTCATCTGATATTATCTTGGCCTTAATGGCCTATATGTATTGTTTGGTCTGGGTTCAATTGGTTTGCTTAATCAAGTGAGGCACAAGGTGCCAATCGTGCCTCTTTGAGTTTGGGGCGTGACAATAAGTGTGGCGCACTTCACACCCATGAAAAAGACTCTACTCAATGCGGCTTTCAGACACCCTAGGACACATTAAACCTGAGGCTCTGATATCATATTTTTCAAGCCTCGATCTTATTCCCTAGATGTAACATGGTGCTTTGTGTCATATGTGACCCTAAGTTAACCATTGATCTGGCATAAGCTAAGCATTTTGATTAATATAAATATCTAATTGGAAGTTATTACTGAATTAAATTTAGAATTTAGAAATATAGACTGAAAATCTCTAAATAAATGGGTATATGAGTCTGACATATAATATAGCTAAATATTCTGAAATTTAACTCTATGTTTGAAAGCCTTTATTACTAATGAGTTTCTTAGGACAAGCCCCTAGCTAACTCAAAAATACTTAAATGGAAAAATAAACTAACTCAAAAAGCATAGAAAGATATGTCCTCGAATAATGAGGACTCACCACTGTCTATCACTAAGATGGCACTGGAATGAGCTAATCACGAGGTGGAACCTGAGAACTTGAACTTGCATCGTGATAGGATGCAACACATAGAGTATGCATTAGTACTTTGAATGTACTGAGTATGAGGGATATGCAGGCTAATTATATACATAAATAAGCATGCTAAAATATTGATATGCTATTTATACTGTAAGCTAAACTATAATGCATAGGCCCTGAATATAATCATGCTAAAAATAATCTGAAATTCAAGGATATTCTGAAAATATATATTTAAAAGTTGTAAAACTGATCTGAGGGCCTAATACACATTACTGAAACTAATTCTGAGGGAGATCTTGTTAACCGATATAAACCACTTGAGCTAGATGTGGAGTCTGATGTATACACCCCATCGGAAGGATCCAATACACCTTTCCAGGGTGTAGAGGCATGACTAGCGTGATCACTAAACTGAGGCCAACTGAGGGCTAAAAATTCCTAAGGTGACTCATAGTTCTAGGACTTTAGGGTATTCTGAACCCTAGTCTAACTCGGTGATAAGAACTACTCCCAAAATTGATTATGTTAGCTCATTTAAAACTGAGGTCTTGATTTCCTATGTCAGAACCATACTAGTCTGAAGTCATTAATTTCTAAAGACTATAACTGAAAACTGACTAAACTTTATTGACAAGCTTTAACACCAACCTTCTGAATTAGATTCTAGGATAAACCATTTCATGAGAAAATACTACGAATTTGAGCTAGGTTCCTGATTTCTCAAACCTTTGTAATATCCTATGCAATCTACTAAAACATAGTATAATTCATTTAAGCAAGATGAGAATCATATACTAAGCATAAAAATTGAATTCTATATAGATATGCATTAGAAGGTAAGAACCCAAATCTCTAAAGTCATGAAATTCGATGTAAAAGCTTGGGGTTTTGGGCATAAGGGTGGACAAAACCCTTACTAAATACCCACATACTTGGTAGAAGAGAATTCTTGAAGAAAATTTGAAGTCTGGGGCACTGGAGAAGGACACCTTAGGTTTGACAAAGAGAAAATTGAGAAAGTCCTTAAATTTGCCCTTGAATCTGAACCTGAGTGTTCTAATTTCTCTTGGAGCTTTGGGGAAGGAAGTAATGTATTGTTCTGACAAAAAATCATGTCCTATAGGTCTAAGGACATCTTATAGAGGTTGGGGACGGATTGGGTAAGGTAAGGACAAAAATTCCTTTGAAATAACGTCTAAAAACCCAAATCCTATCGGGCTAAATAGTGGGGTGCACTGCACACCCTAAGGCATGGCCCCCCACCGTGCTTCGCATAACCCAATGCATGGCTGGACCCATGTGCTACATGGACCACCATAGACTTGGTCCATTGGACCCCTGCATTGTGTCGTGCGATGCGGGGGCCAAGGCTTGCCTCCTACCCCGTGAAGCATGGTCCTTTTTCATGTTCTAAGCTCCCTCAACACTTCTAAACTCATTCCCAATCAATTTCTATTCATTCTAAGGCTCTTATAGGTTCATTTTCTTACTCTAAAGGTCATTCGAATGTACGAGGAATTACATAAAGTACTCACAGTCCTATATGAAGATAATATTGCATGCATAGCCCAATTAAAAGTAGACAAAATAAAATATCTTTCACCAAAATCATTCTTCTCACATGATCTCTAGACGAATGGTATTATTGATGTATATCAAGTTTGTTCAAGTGATAATCCAATAGATTTATTCACCAAATATTTAACAACTAGGACTCTTGAGAAGATGATTGGATAAGATTGAAATGTGGAGACTTGAACAACTGAATCATGGTCTAATCAGAAGGAGTAAAATATGTAATGTGCTCTTTGTCTCTTACCAAGATTTTTTGCACTAAATTTTCTTGGTCAAGTTTTTAATGATGTAACTAGCAAAATATATTACTAGATATGTGTATTCTATTCCTTTACTAGAAACTGATCAACGATCTAAAATATGCATTAGGGATTAGATCATTAGACACAAAAACTTAATAGCTTTTATTAATCGCATCTTTAAAATAGTTTGTGTGTTGCATTTAAAAAAACCAAGAAACTCGAGCATATATTTTCTATGTACTTTCGGCTATACTGAGGGGGAAATTTCTTTCAGGTACTTGGGGTTACCCCTCTCCTCCAAGAAGCTAACTATAGCTCAATGCATGCCACTGGTGAAAAAGATCACTGAGAGAGTCAGGTGTTGGTCAGCCAAACTTCTATCTTATGCTGGGAGAATACAACTAATCAAGTCTGTCATTTTTGGCATGCAAACATTTTGGGCACAAATTTTTATCTTGCCAAAGAGGATCCTCAAGTTGTAGAGAGTATCTGCAGAACTTTCCTTTAGACAGGGACAA
The DNA here is from genome assembly GCA_003996215.1 of Jaltomata sinuosa. Taxonomy (NCBI): domain Eukaryota; kingdom Viridiplantae; phylum Streptophyta; class Magnoliopsida; order Solanales; family Solanaceae; genus Jaltomata; species Jaltomata sinuosa. The sequence goes on from QJPP01002645.1 coordinate 496,703, forward strand.
CTATTAGTTCAAGGAAAGCTTTAGTATCCTAGGAGAAACTTTGTTTACCAAAGGCTGCCGGTGGCCAGAATATTATGAATTTGTAACTATTAAATTCAGCATCTATTCTAAAGCATCTATGGGCTATTAATGAGAAGAAGGATTGCCTTTGGATAAAATGGGTACATTCATACTACATCAAGGATAGAGATGTGGAACACTGCATTATCCCTCGAGATGCTACTTGGGTAATTCGTAAAATTATAGAGTCAATGAAGTATATGCAAGCAGTCACTCTTCAAGGAGATCTCAATATGAAGTTGTAGGCTGTGGTAAAGACTGGTAAGTTCTCTATTAAGCATATATACTTGTACCTCATGCCACAACACCATAAAGTCACCTAGGAGATTCTAGCCCTTCAGCAGAACATTCATCTTAGTCATAAGTTCACACTATGGTTGGCTGCCTGGAGGCGGCTGGCTACGTTGGAAAGATTGTTAAAGTTTGGCACTCATGTCCTGATGGAATGTGTTTTTTGCAATGCAGCTGTTGAATTCTTTGATCATTTGTACTTTTAGTGCACTATTACTAAGGACTTATGGAAGAGTTTACTAGTATGGATGAGTGATCAACTGGTGACTGGCAAACACAATTAACTTGGGCTAACTCATGGGCAAGGAAGAAATCTGGTAGGGGTGCGATTATTAGTTGTGTTTTTGTCATGGTGATCTTTCTCATCTGGAGGGAAACAAATGGATTACGCTTCAAAGCTAGCTATTATCAATGAGAAAGACTCTGCAGAGAGGTGGCAATCCATATGCATATCAGAGGAAGGGACTTGCCGAAGTGGAGCACCACACTAGCAATGCTACATCAGCAACCTTGAAGTTGTGATCGAAGCAACAACTGATTGTTTTTCTGGTTTTTTACATGTGTAGTAGATAGGAGTTGAAGTATAGGTTTTTACTGGTTGTGTAGTTTAGTTTCATTTTGAGAAACATGTGGTCAGCACCTGTTTGGGTCTGTAAGTAACACTTTTTTGGTTAAATAAAATGCTTGTTCTACCGAAAAAAAATATTATGAAATTGAATGAAATCATAAAAGCACTAGTGTTTTGAGATAGATAATTATCACAATTTTAATTCCTAGCAAATCGTGAATGCTGAATGTTGTGTCTAAAATAGAATGGATTGTGAGTTTAAAGTAAAAAATAGATTAAACAGGTCAGTGGATTAGAGTTCTAAAAGTAGGTGGGTTACAAATTAAATAATATACATGATCAATCATAATAAGCCACGTGATTTTTTAAAATTGAAAACAAAGTTTAGGGTGTTAGAGCTTGTTTGAATTAGCTTATTTTGGTGCTTTTAAGCATTTTCATAATATCCTAGTAAAATAAGAAAGTGCTTTTAAGTACTTTTTTAGGCTAAAATGATAAAAACAAGTCATAAAATCATAAGTTAAGATTTTCTAACTTATGACATATGCTTATAAGTTATGAATCCATCTAGAGACACCTAAATTGGAACTATATTATAGTTAGACACCTCAATTAAGACTTGTACCATTTAAACACCTATAGTAGAACCTGACTGAGCCATTTTAACACTTTTAGTTGACTCAGTCAAAATATATAAAGAGTGTGTAGTACACTTGTTGATGACATGTGATAGTGAAAAATTAAATGACGACACGTGATATTTGAATATGCAATAATAATTAAAACTAAACAATGAGAAAAAGAGAAGAAAAAATATTTTTCAACAAGAACTAAAAAAGAATAAAAACTTCTAAACCCCAAATCACATACCCAGCCCCTCCTCCCTGCTTCTAAACAAACTCCACATATTTTTCATTAAAAAATAAATAGCTTTTGTTGAATTCTATTTTTGAAAAGAGTTTTAGATATGTTTACATCATTACTACGAACATGGTTTGGGGTGAACGCCTGAAAAAAAAAGATGAAATTGAGGGAGGGAGGGAGGGGAAAGGGGTTCGCGAAGAAGAAGACGAACATGGGGTGGGTGACCTTTTTTCTTCTTTTTTTGACTGTTTTATTTTTTTGAAAAAACTTAGAGTTTATTTTTTAATTTTGATTTTTTACAAAACATGCCACATTTCCTTAAAGATGGCAGTCTCCATTTTTTTTCGAAAAAACAAGATAGCAATGGTAAAATATTTATTAATGTTAGAATATTAAGTGAATAAGAATAAGAAAAAGAATAAAGAAGAAGAAAAAGAAGAAATAATAAGAATTAAAAACAAAAAAAAAATATTTGTTTTTAGATTTTTTACGCACCCATTTGAGGTAAAAATCACATAAGTTGTTAACTTAACAAAAATGACAAAATGGAATAATCAGATCCTACTACAGGTGTTTAAATGGTATAAATTTTAATTGAGGTGTTTAAGTGAATGATTTATCCAACTTTAAATTTATGTTGTGTCACGACCCGATTTCTTGGTCATGATGGCACCTACAACCCCCGGTAGGTGAACCAATCCCCATAGCCCAGAACAGTTAGTAATGGGCTACTATCTAGCAAATAAGGGACCAAGACGAATAAAATAGATAATATGGATATAAATATATACATATGCGGAAACTAAACCAAACCCCAAGACCTGGTATCATAGTACATAGCCAAAACTACATACATGGAGTGTAAACTATCCAAAAGAATATATACAGATGTCTCTGAATGGTAATAGAGTACATAAAGCAAAAGATAAACTAAAGCTAAGCTCCGATCGCCAAGAGCTCACCCTCAGCCTGAAGTAGTCCTCACAGATCTCCAAGCACGAATCACAACGATCTAACGGCGATGGCCCACGCTAAGATCTGCACCCAAAGATGCAGGGGGTAGGGGTGAGCACCAAATGCGAAGCATAAGGTACCAGTAGGTATCATAGGCCGACTGGGCACATATAAGATAAAAGCGCAGTAATAGACAGAATAGAAGCAAGTAGTCACAGAAATCAACGAAAGGTACACAGGAACTAGCCCAGAGGGAAATCAACAGAACCACATATGAGGCTAGTAAGAAGAATATACACACCATAGGCACAGGTGAAAGTAAGGAACAACGCACCTGGGGTCCTTGCAACAACAGTGTATATAAAATAAATTTACGAAATGGACGGTATACCGGTAACCTCAAGTGTAAGAAGAAGAGAGAAAGAGTAATAATAGGCATGCTCAGAGACATGAATCAAACTCCACTAATCATATCAATCTCAATCCCGAAACTAACAGTCTAGCAGTGACCAACCTCATACTTATCCATAATAGAGAACAACTCTGTAAGTAAATAATAAAAGTCGAAACTCTGGCCAAAATAGCTGTCGGCTCCTCAACAAAGGCCAAAATAGTTGTCGGCTCCTCAACAAAGGCCAAAATAGCTGCCGGCTCCTCAACAAAGGCTAAACTCTCATCCAACTGAACTGAATCCCACTGCAACACATGAGACTCATCTGGGATATACCGACGCAACATCGAAACATGAAACACAGGATGTATAGCTGAAAACAT
>QJPP01002646.1:0-31530 GCA_003996215.1 Jaltomata sinuosa
TCAAAATTGTTATTCAAGTGATAAATGTTGATTTATGTTGATGTTCTTGGTGTATTATGTGGTAAATTTTTTGTTAATACCATAACAGATGTATAATATGTTGCAACATATTAAGCATATGTTGGAAATAACTATACCATCTGTTGGTTTACTCTTATTATGTTTCCAACAGATGACCCATCTGTTGGAACATATTAGTCATATGTTGCAACAGATGACTCATCTGTTGGAATAGATGAGTCATATGTTGGATGAAATCAAAGCAGTAGCTACTGCTTTAATTTCATCCAACATATGAGTCATCTGTTGCAACATATGACTCATATGTTCCAACGGATGGTAAATGTTGGTGTTGTTGTTGTTTTGTTGATTTTATTGAATTTTGTTGGTGTTATTGATGTTGTTTTATTGGTAAATGTTGGTGTTGTTGTTCTTGTATGGTGTTGCTCTTCAAAATTGTTATTCAAGTGATAAATATTGATTTATGTTGATGTTCTTGGTGTATTATGTGGTAATTTTTTTGTTAATAGCATAACAGATGTATAATATGTTGCAACATATTAAGCATATGTTGGAAATAACTATACCATCTGTTGGTTTACTCTTATTATGTTTCCAACAGATGTCCCATCTGTTGGAAGATATGAGTCATATGTTGCAACAGATGACTCATCTGTTGGAACAGATGAGTCATATGTTGCAACAGATGACTCATCTGTTGGAACAGATGAGTCATATGTTGGATGAAATCAGAGCAGTAGCTACTGCTTTAATTTCATCCAACATATGAGTCATCTGTTGCAACATATGACTCATATGTTCCAACAGATGGTAAATGTTGGTGTTGTTGTTGTTTTGGTGATTTTATTGAATTTTATTGGTGTTGTTGATGTTGTTTTATTGGTAAATGTTGGTGTTGTTGTTCTTGTATGGTGTTGCTCTTCAAAATTGTTATTCAAGTGATAAATGTTGATTTATGTTGATGTTCTTGGTGTATTATGTGGTAAATTTTTTGTTAATACCATAACAGATGTATAATATGTTGCAACATATTAAGCATATGTTGGAAATAACTATACCATCTGTTGGTTTACTCTTATTATGTTTCCAACAGATGACCCATATGTTGGAACATATGAGTCATATGTTGCAACAGATGACTCATCTGTTGGAACAGATGAGTCATATGTTGGATGAAATCAGAGCAGTAGCTACTGCTTTAATTTCATCCAACATATGAGTCATCTGTTGCAACATATGACTCATATGTTCCAACAGATGGTAAATGTTGGTGTGGTTGTTGTTTTGTTGATTTTATTGAATTTTGTTGGTGTTATTGATGTTGTTTTATTGGTAAATATTAGTGTTGTTGTTCTTGTATGGTGTTGCTCTTCAAAATTGTTATTCAAGTGATAAATGTTGATTTATGTTGATGTTCTTGGTGTATTATGTGGTAAATTTTTTGTTAATACCATAACAGATATATAATATGTTGTAACATATTAAGCATATGTTGGAAATAACTGTACCATCTGTTGGTTTACTCTTATTATGTTTCCAACAGATGACCCATCTGTTGGAACATATGAGTCATATGTTGCAACAGATGACTCATCTGTTGGAACAAATGAGTCATATGTTGCAACAGATGACTCATCTGTTGGAACAGATGAGTCATATGTTGGATGAAATCAAAGCAGTAGCTACTGCTTTAATTTCATCCAACATATGAGTCATCTATTGCAACATATGACTCATATGTTCCAACAGATGGTAAATGTTGGTGTTGTTGTTGTTTTGTTGATTTTATTGAATTTTGTTGGTGTTATTGATGTTGTTTTATTGGTAAATATTGGTGTTGTTGTTCTTGTATGGTGTTGTTCTTCAAAATTGTTATTCAAGTGATAAATATTGATTTATGTTGATGTTCTTGGTGTATTATGTGGTAAATTTTTTGTTAATACCATAACAGATGTATAATATGTTGCAACATATTAAGCATATGTTGGAAATAACTATACCATCTGTTGGTTTACTCTTATTATGTTTCCAACATATGACCCATCTGTTGGAACAGATGAGTCATATGTTGGATGAAATCAAAGCAGTAGCTACTGCTTTGATTTCATCCAACAGATGGGTCATCTGTTCCAACAGATGGGTCATCTGTTCCAACAGATGGGTCATCTGTTCCAACAGATGGGTCATCTGTTCCAACAGATGGGTCATCTGTTCCAACAGATGACCCATCTGTTGGAACAATTATTTGTATATTTTAAATTCATTGTTATCTTTTTTTTTTAATGATGCACAAATCAATCATTGACCTTTATTTTACTCTTGTTTGTAGATAAATGAATCCCACTAAAAGGAAAGGAAGTGAATCAAGTCCAAAAAAAGGAAGAAGAAAAATAGCTAGGATACATTCACCAAAAAAAAACTTGCTATACAAGCAGTATCTCAATTAGAAGAAGAAGTCTTTTCTCAATCAGCTTTAAATATAGAAAAAGAGAAGGAAAAAGAGAAGGAAATAGAAAAAAGTCAAGAATCTGGAGATTTAAGTAAAGATGAACAAGGAGATGAGGAAAGTGAGGAAGATGAAGGAAGTGAGGAAGATGACCTATCTGTTGCAACAGATGATTTATCTGTTGGATCAAGCTACTGGTTCTGAACATGAATCCAACAGGTAAGTCATATGCTGCAACAGATAACTCATCTGTTGCAGCATATAACTCATCTGTTGCAGCAGATGACTTATCTGTTGGATTAAGCTTCTGGTTCTGAACCAGCTTTGCCAGCTAATGTAATATGAATCCAACAGGTAAGTCATCTGTTGCAACAGATGAGTTATATGCTGCAACAGATGAGTTATCTGTTGCAGCATATGACTTACCTGTTGGATTCATGTTCAGAACCAGTAGCTTGATCCAACAGATAGGTCATCTGTTGCAACATATAATCTATCTGTTGGATTCAACTGTTGTAACATGAATCCAACAGATAGATCATCTGTTGTAACAGATGGGTCATCTGTTGGATACGCTACTGAAAATTGCAGAAAAACAGCAGATATACCCAGATGAGAAATTGAACTAAAAATCATTATTTTTACTTACCAAAATCACCTATGAAGCAATGCCCAGTGATTACGAACAAATTTGGTCCAAAATTTTGGTCCAGTACCAGCAGTTGTGGCAGCAGCAACAACAACAATGGAGGGCAGGGGAGTAGAAGAAAAAGAAGATGATGATGATGAAGAAGAAGAAGATGATGATGATGAAGAAGAAGAAGATGATGATGATGATGAAGAAGAAGACAACAACAGCAACAACAATGGAGAATGCTCTGAAAATGGCGCGAGGAAGAGAAGCAAAAAGAAGGGGAGGCGGTCCTTTTTCCCCCCTCCCATTTTAGGTAATTAGGGTTTTATTTAATTCTCCCAAAAGGGGAATGGGTCCCATGGGTCAAAGTGTAAAAATAAAAACTTGAGGGCAACTCAGAAAATGAGTCAAAACCCATTAATTCCTAATCTAATTTTTGTCACCTCTACTCAATTAAAATAACTTAAATCACTACAACTTAAATTTGAAACATTTTTGTCACACTTAATTCATTCACCCAAGAAACCTTGATGCCGTCATGGAACTGGGATTCTTGGACTATGAATTTGAATTCATAAAGCTGAGTATTTGAGCATGACATGGCTATTTTAACAAGAAGTATCTGTGAAGCAAAAGGGTGGGCAGATCACAGCTCATGACTGACGTACAATTTATGGACTTTCGGCTTTCAGAATAATACTCGCCGGTTTTTTTTAATTGTCATAGTTTCCTTTTTTGAAAGTCAAACAATATGAAATTTGATTAATATTTTAATAATTATTTTTATATCATATTGATATGAGAAAAATTACAATTAATAGTACTTTTCATATAATTTTTGAATATCTAAATTTTAATTTTAAAATATTAAATTAATCTAATATAATTATACTTTAAAAATTAATCAAATTGACTCTAAAAAAGACAACTAAAAAAGAACGGAGGAAGTAATATAAATAGAGTATCAATTTAGGGTAGGAAGTAAAGTCCCACAACTCAGTGTAGGGAGTCGAGTTGTACTATAGACTGACACCAAACTTGTCTACACCAGTCACCACTACTAAGAACGTAATTCATGGATTATGACACGCTTTCAACGAAACCAACTATTCTTTTCCCAGTTGATTGATTAAACTTGATCACCTTAATCCTTTCAGTGGAATCTATTAATCTTGAAAATGCCTTTCTGCTGATAGTGATATGGTTGTAGATATTGTGGGTTCTGACGTAAATTTCCACACCAAATACAACGACAGGCTAGGTACACATTCATTAAAACTGCCTGGACTGAACCAAAGAAGAGTCTCTTGTACGCATTCAGCAGCTTCACTAGTAAATGACGGGGAGTTTTATTTTCACAATCACAGCTAAAAGTAAAATGAAAATAGAAAGAGGAAACACAACATTTCTGTTTTAATAAGGTTCAAAAATTCATGAAGCACCTTTCATCCCCCAATTTTTGGAACCACCCCTCCCCAATTAAAAAAAAAAAAAAGAAAAAGGAAGAAGGAAAATGTATATAATATTTGGTAGTAGTTGGTATGCATGTGATGGTTCTAGATTTGCTTGTGCAGTGTCACTTTCATAGAACTGCTCATACCATGACAAAACATCTTTTAGTTGCTCATATCTTGTCGCCTGTCGGTGTTTGCTTTCTTTTACTTTTTTCTAATTTTAGTGATTCAAAAGAAAAAATAATTCAGTTGCACGAATAGTCAGTCAGAAGAGTTGTTCAGCTGCCAGTCACGAGATTTTTCCTTCTCTCTCAATCATGTTTTTTGGCTTCTGGTAAAAAAAAAATCCATCTAGCTGGTAAATTTGTACTGCAAATACAAACAAGGGCCATTTCCTTTCCAGCTAAGAATATTCGGGTGGTTAATAAAGAGAAGGCATATTTGTATCTTGACTCGAAAAGTTACACCACCATATCTATTTATCTATCACATATGGTTCCGCTCGTAATCTATCACATTTGCGCCAAAGCATATATCTACAGATTTGCATACACTTCACAACATTAAAACAATTACCTGTGGGCAGTGTTGTTGGCAAATTCAATAATACACAAACAATAATGTTATATAATTGTGCGAGAGAGTAAAAAAATAAAAGGAAAAGAAATAAAGAAAGAAGAATAAGCGGAGAAGACTCATCACGTTCTACCTGCCAATTCAATGACAAACTCATGCACAAGCTCTTCGAGCAACTTCCCTTCAATTTCGACTCCTACATTGTCCAAGTCTAATCTCAAATTTTCAAGCCACCATTTCCCCATCACCTCCTTACTCACCATTCCCTCCACCACCAGGCTGTTTAAGTCCCCATCATCATTAGAGAGATATTTCACCTCATTAGAAAACCATTCCTTCATCCGGTCCCACACTTGGTCCAACAATACTAGTCTAGTTCCCTGTGGCAGATTATTATGGACCCCCCTAGAAGGTATGGCTTTTTGGCAGTTGTCTGGCCCATATCCTGCTATTTCTAGTAAAGCTGCATTTACACAATCAAACACAAGCTTTTGGCTTGATCTCCTTTGCCTTCGCTTAGCCTCATGTAGTGTCTCCTTCTCATTCAGATCAATGTATTTTTCTCTAAGTGATGGGTCCAAAGGGCTTTCAGGAGAATGCCACATGGTTGAGAAAGCGTCAGACTGCACTTCATCAAGGCCGGCCATGGTTAGTAATGTTTGAACAAAAGAAAACCATTCACGTTCTACTTCCTCAGTCCTCTGAGTGGATGATGATGGCCTTACACAAACTGAACTGGCTGTATCTGCACAGGAATCGTCCCATGACAAGGTACGAGCAATTGATCCTATTGGAGGAGATTTATCAATCAAATTGGACCTTATAGGATGAACAGACAACTCGGCACCTGCTAATTTGATTAGGGTGGGAGGAATAGATTTAGTTTTATATCAAGAAAGAAAAGTGAAGTCAGAGATATGGTGGATTGTTGACGACATTTACCATGACGGTCTGGCTTGATACCGCCAGATGATATACGTGCTGGATGTTCATCCTCTTCAAATGGTATCTCCAAAACTGATATAGGACTTGGTTGGTCCTGGTTCTCACATGGGTGTCCAGCACACAAAGATCTTGCTCCAGAGAGCACAACCTACAAAAGTATTATAACATAAATCCGCTTTGAACTTCTTAAGTAAGCTATTTGAGTTCTCCAGTTTCAGACATTTCCCACACATTAAAAACAAAAAGAGAATATTTTCAAAGACATCACAGAGTGATCTCATAAAATATGCATGAAATTGTAAATGCAGGACATAAAAGACATGTAGATGGATGAAATTGTAAATGCAGGACATAAAAGACATGTAGATGGATGAAATTGTAAATGCAGGACATAAAAGACATGTAGATGGATGAAATTGTAAATGCAGGACATAAAAGACATGTAGATGGCAACCACAAACACAATAATGATGTAAAATGCAAATGAACCATTTTCCAGCTTGCAACAGTGTAACAGGAAGAAACATCAGGTAACTGTTTACCTCAGGAGAGGTTGCGCCTTGCTTCCCAACCAAATCTTCGCAAGTTAGTGCACATGATGATTCACGCAGATTGCTTGTTGAGCACTCAATCCCTGGATCATCAAGGAATTCACCACTATATTTGTCAACTTTTGATAGAGAATGTAAAGGCTTTGCACCAGACTGCAAGCCATCATTGGATTGCAAACACTTGGCTCCGTCTTTGTTTGGCTTTTTGTTCCTAGAGAAAAAAAGATTTGAGACCTTCCCTTTCAATGATGATTTTGTACTTCTAGGTTTTGTTGTCTGCTTGGGAAGGTCATTTTCTCCTGTCACAGGATCTGGGGCACCCACATTCAACGGTGAACTGAATGCAGTAGAGGATACAGGGACAGACTTAGACCTCAAAAGATTCTTTGGTGACTTGTTGATACCTTCATCATCTTTGGAATTACTCACTAAGTTGGAATCTGAAATCTGGGGGTCTTCTTTAATACTATCCTGCTCTATTCTTCCTGTCGTCTTAATATCAGAAAGAGCAAGCATCTCACCTAAAGTGCTGCTGTTGCTTCTCCTCATTTGTCTTTGTTCTTGACAACTGCCATTAGATGCCACCATCGCCCATCTCTCGGAAAGTCGCTTCTTGGCTTCCCTGGAAACTGAAGATTCAGGGGAATAAGAAGCACGGCTCAAGGAGGAGCAAGAATAAGGGCTGCCAAACCTATTGATATATTCCCACGAGTGCCTAGAAGCTGGTGACATTAATTCAGAATCACTGAGATCTCCAGCTGCAAACTCTTTTTCAGATTTATTAAATGAACTTTCGTCACCAATGTAGCCATTTGCAAATACAGAAGGAAGTAATGTTTCATTCCTTTGATGTCCACCTATCTTTACTCGCATATGCTGTGTAATAGCCTTTGCCACTTCTCTTGATTCTTGAGCTTCATTAGCATCCATGTTGACAAAACTTGTTGCAGTTTGTGATACTCTTGGTGATGCAGACGGTGAAGAACTTGCAGCCCTAAAGTTGTGAGTCTTACCAAGGCTTGGTTTTAACACGACTATCCGTGTAGGTTGAGCATGATTTTCATCAATGTTCCAACTTGCTGCAGGAGGGGAAAATGTCATATGGGTTTTGGCCCTGTTCCCCTTACCTACATGGGTAGCTCTGCTTATTTCTTTCTCATATTTCTTCACTGATACACCAAATTTACAATCATCAACCATCTTTGATGGTCTTAGAACAGTTATTCGCTTTGTTTCAGGAGGAGGAGGTATAGACTGCAACTTATATAAATGCTGAGTAAACATTGGATTTGGTTCTTGCAGAAACTTGAGGAACAGATCCGTGTTGGAACTTAAGACATCCAATGCATCTTGGAATTCCTTAGACTGGCGAAGTTGTTCATCTATGGATAAACATTTTGCTTCAATAAACTTCTGACGAACAAAAGCCGACTTCTTTTCAAAACTATTTTCGTCGTGTCTTGCCTTTTGTGGGGATTTACTTCTCACACAGTTCATTTTGGGGGGGTGCTGCCAAACTTCATAAACATCTTTATATTCGTTCTTCTCGGGGTATTGATGAAATTCTTGCTGCATTTCTTCCGTCAAGGATTCGTTTTCGTGCTGGCAATAGCTGAAAGAGGAATCTGTATGACACCGTGAATGACCTCCAAAATGACTTCTTATAGAAGGAACAGATTTCTGGGGAAGAGCATCAAGCCCCATCAGCTTGGCAACAACACTAGGTGGATTGTGATTAGAACCTATTTCCTTGGACATTTCTTGGTCTATAAGCATCTTCATTGGTGTTCCATTTGATTTCCTGTTTGAATTAGTCCTCTGTAAATTCGAGACAACCTGCATGCACCATATCTAAGCATTAGTATTAAACCAAACTCTGCAGAAAATCAGCACCTTGCTCTCTCAATAAATGTCATCTGGATAGAGGATGCACCAGTTTTTCTTCTACTTGATCCTCAGAAGATGGCGACAACCTCACCAGATCTGATTGGCTCCTTGAGAGTGGACCTGCAATAAGCTGGACCAGCTCAACATGCAGATTCGACCTCATAGTAATAGATGGCATAAACTATAGGGGAAAAAACTGAAGGTAGCCATGCTCACAGGCAGTTTGAAGAATCAAAGGTTGTATGTTCTCTAATTGAAATCAAGATGTTTTTCTGTACAAACTAATTATTACACAACAGTGCCTTGTTTATGTTGTTTTCAATGCTCAATACGTTCATGGGATAAAAAAATTTGAGTCAATATTCCACAGAAACAGCATTCGTGCCAATGAAAAGGGGAGACAGAAAAAAAATTATCATAGAGTTTCACCATCGCGGTGTGGTTTATCTGTAAGCAGCCTGTTTCCTGCCACCCCTGAATTTAAATCAAAAAGGTTCACCATTCGTCCCAAGCATCCTGGAGAAGGTTTATCATGAGTACGACTCTTGCCATTCTGAAGCCCATTCATCTTAATTCCTGAGATTGCACAATGAAGAGCATAAATCCCAAAGAGCGCATCAACTAATCTCCTCTGAAACAGTAAACATTTGAAATCACCAACAATGTCTCACCTCTATTCATATCTACTCAAAGAGATAGGAATTCCACATATGTTTAGTATACGAATAGGTACGTTTTTACAGATACAGACCTATCTATGCAAAATGAAGAAAGGGAGAGATTTGGCCAGAAAACAATTCAATATACAAAAAAGCATTATTCTTCATTCTCTAAGACTACATGAAACTGTGAAAGGTGAAATCAAAGAGAAAATTACAGTGATCAATGATGAGACAAAGAAAAAAGAAAAGAAAAGAAGGCCGGAGATGCTGAACAGATCAATACACATAAACGTAAGGGAAAGATGAAGAGAGCGAGAAAGATTCAATTTACCTTAGAAAAAGGAGATCGGAAGGAAGTGCAGAAAGCCGAAACAGAAAAAGCAGTAGAAGCTTCACAGTATCAAAATATATGAGAGTAGAAAGCTCAGACTACAATCATTAACAGAGTGTAGATAAATAAACACGCTGTTTACACCGGAAACGGAAAACTAACATTCCGAAGAAAATGTGTCCGTAGATTCGGATTCACCTTCACTGTTAACTGAATTTATTTTCACTGTTAACTGAATTTATTTTCACGGCAGAGTAGTCGCCGGTTAGGGAGAACTGACATCCCGGACAAAATGTGGCCGGAGATTCAGCTTAGATAAAAGTGCTTCAGCCGCAGAACGGTCACCGGTTCGGAAATGTTGCCGGAGATTTCGCCACCGACTAACGGACTTGACTAGCTTTTGTTTATTCTGATTTATTAATGAGGCTTCAATTACAGAGAGAAAGAGAAAAGTAGAGGAGAAGTGAAATGAATTTTATTTTATTTTTGCTTTATCACAAAAGTAGATAGCGCATTTCCAAATAATATAAATTCATTTCACAATGTAAAGTCCTTATTCTTTTATATAATTATATCATGACCCACGTTGTATTTCTTTCATTTACACTTGCCCCCACACCAGAGCCCATATTTTGTCCTACCAAAAAAAAAACCATATTTTGTGTATTTCTTTCATTGTATTTTTTGTTTTCTTTTTATTGGATATGTAATTTAATTATATTTTAAATTAGTATATAATGTATAATTTTATTTGTTTACCTTATAGCAACCAAAAAAAAAGTAGATTTGTTCAGCATTATGAAGGTTAGTTTTATTATTTTAATACTTTCATCCACAATTATCTAATACATATTCTTATTTCATATTCTATTCCACATAAAATAAAACTGAGATTTTATCATTAACTTTTGTGAGTTATGACTAACCAAACATATTATTAGTATTCTTAAATTTTATACCAAGGACTAATTCTCTTTAAAATACCACCAGAACAATATACTATACTAGGAACGGTTGCCCGGGCTATGCACAGGCTCAATATTAATACTCAATTTTTTTAAAATATGTCTAATTTAGATATGTATATATTATTTTATTTAGATTAATAAAATTCATATAATATAAGAATATTTTAGTCTGTTAATTATAGTGATTTATAATACAATTAATATAATTTTTTATTGTAATTTATAATACTTTTAATGTAATTTTCAAATATATAATTAATTGTTAATTATATTATTGTAATTTATAAAAAATTTAATATAAAATAAATAAATTAAAACAGAAAAGAATATAAAATTGTCATCCATGACATGTCTGCTGCTAAAGTCTCACTTAGACGGTCATTACATCCCATGCACAATTATTCTCATTATCCAAGTCTTCTCTTTTACTAAAAACGGTTGTCAGTGTTATGAACGGGCCCAATATTGATACTTGAAAATTTTAAAATATATTTAATTAGATATTCATATATTATTTTGTCTAGATTAATGAAATTCATATAATATAAAAATATTTTAACTTATTAATTATTATAATTTATAATACGATAAATAAATTAAAATAAAAAAGAGTATATTTTTTTTTGAAGTGGAACCCGCCGAAGCAGGCATGTAAGTCTCACTTCTTATATAGGATAATTATTGCTCATTTTTATATATCGTTTAAGTCTATTAAAAAATCAATCAATTGATATCTAAGTGTATAATAGTAGATCCCGTAGGTGGTCAATGAAGTTATTAAATACGGTGAGATGGATAAAATTCCTTCATCTTAATTAGTCAAGAGCTTTGAATTCTAATTTTGAAAATAGAATTTATTTTTTAGCTAAAAGTGTTTTTCCCTTAAATAGGACTTACATCTATATCTATATCTATCTATCTATCTATATTATATTAAAAGTGTGAAGCACCTTATAATGTGATTTGAACTTTTTACCCTTCATTAAAAGGGTTTGCTTTAGACAAAGTTGTCTTTTCACCATTTTTCTCAAATAATTTATAATTACACATAAACACTAATATATATTAAAATATTAATAATATTTATACTCTTAAAAGTTCCCGCAAAATCCCTAAAGTTCCAAAAAAAAAAGTCGACGGCCTTTTCTTAATTTTTGGCATATATATATATATATATCATATTTTTTACCCTACTTTTTGTAGTAGTATGCACGTTTATATAAATAACATAATTTTTTAATATCTGGAATATTTTTAAAGAAAAAATTATATTAATGTTAATTGTTATTTTCACATAATTTATTTATTTTATATAATTTTTTTAATTTATTAACATGTGCAACGCACATACATTAAGACTAGTTATTATAAATTTATCTAATTAGTTGATTCATAAATTCCAAATGGTTATACTCAAAAAGAGAGAGAGATGGTCGATGAAATTGTAATTGTAGTTATTTCGTGATTATATACAATTTAATATCGAGTGAATCATAACATTAGGAGTTTAAATTTAATTAAAGAAATTATCACTTGATATTTTTCCTTTATCACATGACTGATAGAAAGGTAACATTTCAATTAAATGTTGTGACAAAAATATTAAAATCAGATTTTTTAGGAAGTGAGTTGTTTTATTTAATGTCATACCATCTCAAATATAGAATTAGGTGTATCCATAATTGTAGGATGGCTTCCACAATTTATCTTTAGCAATGCATGAATTAAGTTCAAATTTGTAAATGAGATTGTACAAAAGGTCAATGACTTCCAACTACATTTAAACATTGGAAAAGGGCCAAAAGTACCTTCAAACTATTTGAAATAGACCACATATATTCTCAGTTTCATTTTGGTATAAAAAATAACTTCGTTGTCAATCCAACGAACCACATATACCCCTCTACTTAACAACTCATTTTTAAAGATGATGTGGCGTCCACGTGGCTCGAATGTGGCAGTCCAACTTGGCAAAGGCTTTTCACTTGGATGTCAAATAGATTTACCCATTAAATTAAACCCATAAGTAGCAAACCCATAAAGGCCTTAGTTTAATCTCATAGTCTTCTTGCAACTTATTCACTTCTATTTCTTTTTCCTTGTTTATTTTTTTCAGTGTACGGGTCTCAAATGAGCTTGGATTACGACGTTTAAGGGCCACTAAATACTCTATCTATATCTCAGTGTTTCAGTCACTCCTAATTGGGCTACTCTGTATGGTTGTTGTATTGGTAGCTAGAGAGCATTTGGCCATTATTTTTACAAGCAGCAAAGATATGCCACAAGCTATTGATGATCTTTCTTACCTTCTTGGAATAGCTATGGTTCTTAATAGTGTTCAGCCTGTTATATCAGGTATCACATTCGATTCACACTAGTTGTTTCTTAGATTTGTATATTCTGATAGATCAATACTATGCCTCGTCACCGTGTTAAGCCATGAGATACTCTTGCAGGTGTTGCGGTGGGAGGTGGATGACAAGCTTTAGTGGCTTATATTAATCTGAGATGTTAATCTGCTACTTATGAGTTTAATTTAATGGGTAAATCCTATTTGGCATTCAAGTGGAAGGCCTTTGCCAAGTTGGACTGCCACGTTGGCGCCGCATCATCTTAAAAAATGGGCTGTTAAGTAGAGGGGTATATGTGGTCCGTTGGATTGACAACGAGAGTATTTTTAATACCAAAATAAAACGGAGGGTATATGTGATCCATTTCGAATAGTTTGAGGATATTTTTGACCCTTTTCCGTTTAAACATCGGTGTTTCCTTTCTTTTGAGTTCTTTTATGTTCTAAAATGGTTATAAATGAATGAATCATAATTGATGATCTTATTTTGTGAAATACTAGTTGAATAAACTTTCAACTAATTTCCTTATATTTGTCATTTAATTTTGTTTTTATTGCCATGACTTTTATCAACTCATCAACTACTGCAATTAAGAGCAGTCCTGCCAAATCCATATCAAATCTTGACTTTTCTAGCAAAAAGTTTGTGAAAATGTCATGACATATCGGTCAGTAATCTTATAATATTAAGAGTAAATGCATCAGGACCCCCCTAAAGTTGGTCGACATTTGGAAGTAGACACCTAAACTTTACGGGGGTCCTATTACACCACTCAACTAAATATACAGTTGTAAATACCCCATTTTGACCCATTTGCTCACCAGCTTTGTTCTCACGTTTGGCGCGTGTGTCTCACCCATTAATAAGTCGGGTTTAACCCTGACCCGCCTCTTTTAACCTTTAACCTTTCTAGATATTTCTATTTCTCTCTCTAAACCGATCAAAATCATAAAAGTAAAAAAGCTAAGGGATTGTTAGGGTTTGTGATTGTCTTTGTCAATTGCTGAGATCGTGGTGTCGAAAACTAAGAAATTACATAGTAAACAAAGTAGTGAAAACTTACAGGTTAGGGTTCTTCACGATTTCTTTAGTTTTTGTAAAAATGTCCAAAAAAATTTCATGTAGTAGCTATTTTTTAGGGAAAACATCTTTATAGTGATTATTTTCATGTAGTAGTGATTTTTTGGGGAAAAGCATCTTAGTAGTGATCTGTAGAAAAACATCATGATTTTTCGTATAAAAAGATTATTTTAGTTCGTGTAGTAGTGATTGACATCTTTGTAGTTCTGTGGAAAAATATTAGTAATGTTCTTGATTGTTGTCTCGTTATTATTTTGTTGTGCCTTAAAGTGTTAGATTTTCATGCGTAACATAGTGTTAGGTTTGGACTGTTTTGACTTTGAACTTTCGTCTGATTTTGTGTGGTTGAAATGTGTTTGGTATTACTATTTCAGGACTTTACTATGGCTTTTATCCTCATAACTATGAGGTGGTATCATGGGGGTGTAATTAATTTTGGTCCCCCAGCTGATTATATTGGTGGATCAATTACTGAATATCTAGATATTGATGTTGATAGAATGTCCTACTTTGAGTTAAGAGACTACATAAAGGAACTAGGATATACAACAGACTGTTCTTTCTTTGTTAAGAATCCTATGGATGGTTTTTTAGTTGAAATTAAGTGTGATAAGGTTATTTGTGACATTGTCTCTATGTTTAAAAATGGGGATAGTCTGGATGTTTATGTTTCTCATGGAGTTGATGAGCCAGTTGTTGACCAATTGGCATTGGAGTATGTCCCCCATGTGATGGACACTAGTGTGTCTTTTGATGGTGTAAGTGGGGTAGGTGAGGAATCTTTTACCTCTTTTAATGAGGATGTGTCTTCTAACCCTAATATTCATCCTTCCAACTCTCTTTCTAGTCCTCATACTCAGCCTCCTTCTCCTACTGAACCTACCAATCTTACTGGCCAGGCTTCTTCTTCTGCTACTGAACCTTCCAACCCTCCTATTCAACCTTCTACTCATCCTGATGAGCCTATAATAGGTGAAGATTCAAGTGAAGAGGATTCAAAAGATGGATCTGAAGAGGATACTAGTGAAGAAAGTAGCCTTGATAGTGATGTACATCAAGAGTTTAGGGACATCAGGACAAGCAAAAGGTATTTCAATAGGTCAAATAGGAGACCTAGGGGCACAACTGATAAACAGGTTCATAATTGTGAAAAAGGGCCAGATATAGGGTATGATGAGACAATTATTGACAATAGGGATAGCTTACTTGGTAAGCTAGGAGGTGATGAACCTTATTATCTAAGTGATGAAGCTCCTAGCTTTGAATTTGAGGAAGAAACAGGTTGGGGAGATGGTGAAGAAGTTGACTAGGTAGTGCATGAAACTGTTAGAAAAAAGACCAAGAACAGAGTTGTGTTTGATGCAAGTTGTGAGAAGATTGTTTGGGAAACTGGTTTGGTGTTTGCAAGTGTAGAAGAGTTTAGGAAAGCAGTGACCAGATATGCAATTCAAGAAAAAATTCAAATTGAAAAATATGTGAATGAGCCTAAAAGAGTTAGAGTGAGATGCTGCAAAAAGACTTGTCCATGGTTATTGGTGGCAAGTTTTGATAGCCCAACTGGTGATTTTGTGGTTAAAAATTACAATCCTATTCATATATGTTTGACTTCAACTTTCAACTATCTTTGCAATTCAAAGTATTTGGCCACTAAATACAAAGATAGAATAACTGAGCAGCCAAACATTAGGATTGTGGACTTCCAGAAGATTATTAGAAAGGAATTGGGTATTCATGTTGGAAAGACAACAGTGAGAAGAGCTAGGACTAGAGTTTTAGAAGAGATCAGGGGTGATCACATTCTTGAGTATGGTAGAATTTTTGATTACAGAGATGAACTTTTAAGAGTCAATCCAGGTAGCACTTGTGTTGTTAAAGTTGGAGAAACAGTAGAAACTGGAGAGAAAATCTTTGAAGGGTTTTATGTGTGCTTTCATGCTTTAAAGAAATCATTTTTTTGGAGGTGCTAGAAGGTGCATTGGTTTGGATGGGTGTTTTCTCAAAGGAGTGTGCAAAGGTCAGTTATTGGTGGCTGTTTGCAGAGATGGGAATAATCAAATGCTGCCAATTGCTTGGGCAGTTGTTGAGGTTGAGAATCAGTTTACTTGGAGATGGTTTTTGACTCTACTACAGAATGACCTTGATCTTGGACAAGGACATGAACTAACCTTGATTACTGATATGCAAAAGGTATATTTCTGCATTCTTAATTACTATTTGATTGTCTATTTATTTTTCTTTAGCTATGTAGCTTAATAAATATCTATTTATTTGTGTTGCTTTGGTAGGGATTGAAAATTGCAGTAAAAGAGTTAATGCCACTTGTTGAACACAGAATGTGTGCTAGACACATTCTTGCAAACTGGTCCAAATTATGGAAAGGAATAGAAAGAAGAAGATTATTCTGGAAGATTGCAAAATCCAGTTTTGAAGGTGAATTAAGGGACTACATAGATGATATGAAGTTGTTGGGAAGGGATTGCTTGGATGATCTTCTATATTTCAATCTAGAAAGATGGTGCAAAAGGTACTTTCAAGAACATAGTAAATGTGATGTTGTGGATAACAACATGGCAGAGAGTTTTAATGCATGGATATTGAGTGCAAGATACAAAACAATTATTACAATGCTTGAGGAGATTAGGGTAAAGACGATGACAAGAATTGGTCAGTTAAGAGAGTTCTCAAGTACATGGATCACTGATATTTCCCCCATGACTTTGAAGATTTTACAAGACAACATTCAAAGGTCAATGTAATGCAACTTATCTTGGAATGGGGAAAGGGGATTTGAGATCCAACACAAAGGATTTACACACACAGTAGACATTATTAGGCGCAGTTGTAGTTATAGATCTTGGCAGCTTAGGGGCATACCTTGTCCTCATGCTGTTGCTGCCCTGCATTACGGAGAACTTGAGCCAATTAATTATGTTGCCAACTGTTATCACAAGGATACCTACCTCAGCACTTATGATCATTTTATTCAGCCAATGAACAATATGAAAATGTGGCCAGTATCTAATAATCCAAGAGTAAAGCCACCAGAAATCAAGAAGTTGCCTGGAAGGCCAAGAAAAGTTAGAAGGAAGGAGGCTAATGAAAGCAAAAAAACTGGAAGGCTTAGCAAGAATGGTGTTGTTATGACTTGTAGCAATTGTCATACCAAAGGACATAATAAAAGAGGATGTCCTCTTATTCAAAGAGGTTCAAGTCAATCTGCTGGACCTTCTACCCAGTCACAGGTAAATATATAAAAATTATTTTTTGATTTATTTGAATATATACTAATGTATTATATTTTCAAAAATAGGTCACAACAAATGATGAAAGTAGTAGAGAAAGAGGGGGGAGAGGAAGAGGGATGCCTCAACAAGGGGAAGGAAGAGGAAAGGGAAGGGGAAGAGGAAGAAGGGTGTCTCAACAAAGCCAAGGAAATGAAGTCTTGGGCAGAGGAAAAGGGGTGTCTCAACAAAGCCAAGAAAATGAAGGCTTGGGCAGAGGAAAAAGAGTGTCTCAACAAAGTCAAGGAAATGAAGGCTTGGGTAGAGGAAGAGGAATGCCTCAAGAAAATCAAGGTAATGAAAGAAGAGGCAGTGAAAGAGGCACTGGAAGAGGCAGAGGAAGGGGGGTGCATCAAGAAAGACAAGAGAATGAGGGCCCTAGTGGTGGAGCAACAAGACCTTTTAAAAGGCCAAGGATAGTGGGGTTTGGAATATTTCAAGGTGATGATGGTTCTACCACTCTTAATGTAAGTAAAGAATTACAATTTGGTTGAATTATTTAGTTTATGTTGGTTAGCATTTGCTAGAGTTGTCTAATATTTGTGACTTGTTTGAACAGCCTAGAATGCCAAGTAGAAGAGTTATTGACATTGGTACAAGACCAACAAGGAGGGCCGATGAAGTTACTGGAGATATTGGCTATAAGCCACGCCATGGAATGAAATGGAAGAGAAAGTCAGCCATTTCCACTAACAGACTTGAAAAAACGAGGGGTGAAAAAAGAGTTCAAACAAGGTCTGCAGCTGTTGCTAACAATGAAAATCAAAGCAGTTCAACTCGAAAGACCCATGTCCCATGAAAGTAGTGCATCTTTTGCTATTTCTTGGTGTTATTGCTGTGATATTTTTTGGTGCAACTGTTGCTATTTTTTGCCAGTTTAGGGTGATGTATTAGGTACCAAACTCATTTTGATTTTACTACTGTTAACAGTACTGTACCAAACTCTACAATATCACTTTTGATATTGAGCCAACAACACTATTGTATTTGATTCATATTCTATTTCAATCAAGTGTTCATTCTCTATTTCAATGATTTTTCTTTGATTGTTTTAATCTAATAAAATTGTAGTTGCCAATGAAATGTGGTTAAAGCACAGAAGATAGACACAAAAGATAGATATTCCACTGACGTAATCCAAAGAGATACAAATAAGGTTCCATAAGCCTTACACAACCAAACAAAAATACAAAACTAGATGTAAATAGGACAACTATGACAATTGTAGGTGCACGCAATTACATTGGTCATGCTTCACTTTTTTGGTAATGCCTAAAACAAGAACAAACACGATGGCAATCACCAAGATTAGCTTCCAACTGCAACATTTTGTCTTCTTCGTCTCCCTGATCACCTTATCATCACTATCTTTCATCATATTGTCCCTACTTTCATAAAATGCTAATGCTCCTTCCAACTCCTTAATTCTATTCGCCAATTTGAGAATAACTGCTTTGGATCACATATCAATCTCTTCAGGATCCCTCCATCTAAAGAACTTGCATGACTTCTCCTAAAATAGGCCACAAACAAATCAATTTAACTGAAACAGAAAATAATTGAAGAAATTTGTATCGAACATACACGATAGCGTGGACAGGACCAAAATCTTCTAGCTGGGTTATCGTCCGACCATGAAGTCTGCATTGGAAGTAAGTCGCCATGTTTGCAACGCATTGTCATACGCAACATTGGATCATTCTCGTCATTACAAATGCGATTCAAGCTTGCATTTGACATTGTAACAGTAGTTTCCCTATAACCTAATCGCTTGATTTCAGATATTTTAAACAAAACAACAAGAAATTAAAGCTACTAAAGGACACATATGGAACTTTCTTACCTTTTGTATCTGATTTCGTTGATGATGAGATAATTTTTTTTTGGAGAAGCTTCTCCAACGCTAGAAATGGAGTTTTTGGGAGGTTGAGAAGATGAGTGTATTTATATAAAGAAAGGATTTAAATTAACCATGCCACGTGGCATTTTTTAATTGATTTGTTGCTGCAATTTCCTTCAGTCACGCGCCTTTGAAACGTGAGAACAAAGCTGGTGAGCAAATGGGTCAAAATGGGGTATTTACAATTGTATAATTAGTTGAGTGGTGTAATAGGACCCCCGTAAAGTTTAGGTGTCTACTTTCAAATGTCGACCAACTTTAGGGGGGTCCTGATGCATTTACTCTAATATTAAAGTATGTTACATAACATATCAAAAATATTATTTGAATTCTTTAATCTTAAATAGAAGTATGAAAAGGGTGAGTTGGGTTAAATTTGAAAAAAAATTAAAAAAAATTAAATTAATAAATCAACTGTTATTGACCTATCCAAAAATTATTTGAACTGAAATGGATTAATTTTATCACATCTAATCTTAGGGCCTCCTTGGACATGTGATATGAAATCATGATATGAAGTTAAAGTTTTTTTTAGACAATCAATTTGAATTTTTTAAGTAGTATTTTTTCTCATAAATATGAAAACTTAATAGCTGTAAAAACTATTGATTTTTTTTTGATTCTTATAAAATATTATCGAATAAGCAAACCACGATTCATAAATAAGATATCGTACTATCCTAAGAAACTACATCGATAAATCATTAATCTCCATGTTTGCAGTTACAAGCTTTCAAGTACACATAATTTATAAAGATACATTAGTCAATAATAAATAAGTTGAAATCATGATTTGAACTGAAAACATAATAAATAAAAAAATGTGACATTTTTAAAAAACAAGCTTAGAAAAAAATATGTAAATTGAAACGATATTTCTAAAAAGAGAATTGAAATTTCACAAAACTTTATCCTAATTGATCTTTTTTTCTTTTCAAATAAAAAAGTTTAATCTTGAGTGTGTTCATCCACTTTATTTACTGTGAAGACACTCCTTGTCCTTATCCAAATTGGTCTTCTGAAAAAGCAGAATTTGATTTTTTTTAATGATTTGAGTGTTTTATTACCCTTAGTTAAATAATGATGGTTATTGGATTATCTGTGTCATCTTCCTCTAATTTTCTTATCTTAACCGGAAAGAAGACAAGCCAGCACATCTCGATGGGATATCACATTTATCTAACAGCAAAATTGATTAGATAAATAATTATAGTGCAAATGTAGGGGTATCTGACAGTTGTACCACTGTAATAAAATATTATTGATATATTTTTTAGGACTAATGTAATGAAAAAAACATACTGTATACATATAGTACAAGCTTTCCTATGATTGGCTTTATAATGAAGATTTTTGATTTACTTACTACTAGTACTTTACTTAAAAGTCTTGTCTTTGTCCGTGTGCTCTCAAAATATGCGGTATCAACAGTTCGAAATCCTACCTTTAATCTGTAAGCCACTCTTTTCAAGCATTATTGTGACCAAGAGAAACACACTTTTTTTTCCTTTTTTCTTTTCTCAAAACTCAATTCCCGCAAAGAAAAACACACACACACATATTTGCGTTGGTCCACCCAAAAATCTGACAAATTAAGGAAATAAGAAAGCTGAATAGCAAAATGTAAGAACTAGAACAAGAAATAAGAAGATCTTTGTATTCACAGAATTCAATCGTAAAATTGTGCATTATAAGTGAAAAAATCAAATGTATTCTTCTCACTATTAAAAATTGCCTAAAAATAACGGCAAAAAAGGATAGACAACATCAATTTTTTGGCCAAAATCGACGAAAAATCGACCACAGTCATATTTGTCGTGTTTTACCTCATGGGTTTTCGAATTGCGACGGACAACGTCGGTTAAAAGCGACGACCGTCCATCACTTTACTCAAAAATATTTATTTTTAAAAACAAAATAAAAGCTACGGATAGAGTTGCATTTATAATTAAATTTTTATTTTTAAAAATCCTAGAAAAACGACACTATTCATCGTTGTTCTTCATATTCAATAACTTGCGAAGGACAACATCACTTTTCTGGAATTTTGCATATGATTTTTTTTTTTAAAAATGACCTGATCCGTCGTTTTTCTGGAAAAATCATATGTAGAAATCTGCAATTTATGCATCTCACCTGTCAAATAAAAAGCAATTCAATATTAGCTACAATCCAACAATAATTGCTGCCAAATCAATTCTAAATCAACTACAACATCAACAACATATTAAAAATAACTTCAAATTCAAATTAAATGATCCACCAAAAAAATCCGCAAAGTCTTTCAAAACTAAAAATACTTCAAATATATACAAAGGTTCCAATTCAAGGTTCAACAAAAAGATCTAACATCTAAGAGGTAGTGTCCTTATACACCCCATCACTACTACTGACAGTCTCTTCGTCAGCTGAAGGAGGAGAACGAGAAACATTCTTCTTCTTTTTAATGTGTGTTGCTCCAAGGAGCTCCTCCTGAGTCGACGCGTAAAAATTAAATACTTTGACCTGCAAATAAAATGTAATTAAATTTAATCAAATAATATTTAACTAATTTTATACAAACATAGAAAAAGAAGGTTAATATTATTACTTACTAATTATATTAAGAAAATAAATCAACATGCTATTCGTCATTCTGCCATTCTTCCTCCTTGCTTCTTTCATTTTCATTATTCTCCCATTCTTCTCATTAGTTATTTCTTAATCATCATCTCATTCTGTAATGACTGGGTCCGTCATTACGGGTAAATCTTTCGTGCCAAGTTTTGAGTTAGAAAATTTCTGGGTTTGGGAGTTGAAAATTTCGGGCTAGGTTAGTCTCGAATGGTTTCAGAGCAAGGTATGGTCTAGGGCAATCCGGGTGAGGATTGAGTAACGTGTCTTATAGTGAGCTAGTTTTTCCGTTATCTAAGACATAAAGGAATTTGAAGGACTTTTCGAAAATAAATTCGAATAAGTAGAACTCCCAGTATCGAGGTTGACGTGAAGGAGTTATTTCAGAACGTTAGGAATTATGGTGTGTTGTAAAATAGACACTTTTGGGGAATTTTACGACTTTCTGTCTCGTGTCAACCGTCATAGCATTTGACACAACGCTATCGCGACCTCTGCTATAGCGAAGAAATTACCGCTATAGTGGAAGTCAATGACGATCAGCACTGCCATAGCAGTCAGTTCCTCTACGACGGTACTGCTATAACGGAGTGCGGACCGCTATAGCAAAATGAGTCAGAATTTAATGTAGAAACTTTTTCAAAATATTCAGTTTTTCTCAAAAGCGTTTTGGAGAAGGGAAAGGGCGATTTAGGCGATTTCAACTCCGTTCTTCATTATTTTTCGTCCCACAGGTAAGGATTTCACCCCTTAACTTAATGCTATATTTCCTACATTGTAGAACTGCTAGTTATGAATTTGGGGGAAAGTTTGGATTGACCTAGGAATGGTTGAATCCGGGAAAAAGGGGGATTCTAGGGCGTAGAAGTTCTTGAGTCTTGAATATTATTGTTGGGTTATGATCAATTAGCCATAATTCTCTAAATATATCCATAAAAATGAAAGACTTAGGCGAATTAATGGTGGAAAAGCCCGAGAATAAATGGAATGATTATAGTTTGGCCTGGGGATTGGAATTTTATATAATCTGGGTAATTAGTAGGCCATGTAGACTGATTTTAGTATCTTATAATTATTTTTAGACCAAGAACAAGCAAAGGCTTTGAAAAATGAGAAGGCTCCGGTCCAGTAGAGCTTTTATGTAAATCGAGGTAGGTGATGGTTATTATTTTCCCCAATATGCAATATGTGTTCATGTACTATCGCTTAGTATTGTGTGAGTTTGTATGCTTAGGGGATGAGATCATGAATGTCTAATTATCCAGTTATCAATCTTGTGAAATGAACTTGATTTTGTTGCTTGTTGGTTTCTTATTGTTTGTTGAATTTTGTGTGACATTCGATTGGCTTGGGTATCATGCCTGGTACAGGTTACATATTGTTTGGCTCGGGTATCACGCCTGGTACGGGATAGTTATCGATTGGCTCAGGTACCATGCCTAGTACAGAATTCACAATGGTTGGCTGGGGACCACACCTGGTATGGATTTGATTTACTTGCATTGATTGTACTCTGTCGATGGTTCCATGAGTGGACCGAATTGTATTCTTGAATTGTGATTATTGCATATGGTCCATGAGAGGCCGGATGATTATATTTAAATGTAAGATTGGTCTTAGTGTAGATTGGGATTGCATGTTGAAAACATAGGTGGTGTCCTAGGGATCCTTGGTGGGTTCGAGCTGTGTGAAAAGGATATATGTTTATTGTCACTGAGTTTTGTCAGTGGTTGTTAATTGGTTACATGTGGTTGATAAGTTAAGGAAGAGACATGTAGTCTAGTTATGTTGTTGGCTTGTATTACATGTTTACTTCACTTTACTCAGCTTTGGTTTACTGTTCATATCTTGTTTATTGGAGCCGGCCGATGATCTTACCAGTACACAGTGATTGTGTACTGATTCTGCACTTACTTTTTCTTTTGTGAGTACAGGACATCTTCTAGCGGCTGACACGCGACCTCACTTGTAGTTCCGGCGAATTCAGGATTCAAGGGTGAGCTGTTCTTCTGGGCTACCTTGTTTTCATCCATGATTAGTTATAGCCCACTTGTTTCAGGCTTAAACTCTTGCTTTCTCTTTTTGGGGTTGCATCCCCGTTCTAGACGTTGGTAGAATATTTTAGTACGGTGACTTTCAGATTCTAGGGAGGTTTCTCTGCAGATTCTTATTATGCTAGTATTTGAGATTGTGAATGATAGTTTATTTTATTGGAAACTAGTTTTGAGCTATTAGAATGGTTAAGTGTTGAGTCCGCTCATCTGGGTTTTTTGGATGGGTGCCACTCACGGCGGGTTGGGTCATGACAAAGATGGTGTCGGAGCCCTAGGTTCGTTGATCTCGTCATACCAAAATGAGTCTAGTAGAGTCTTGCAAAATGGTACAGAGACATCTGTACTTTTCTTTGAGAGGTTATAGGACTTTAGGAAAACTATCTCTTCTTTCTTCCTTCGTGCTATAACTTGATTCCAATTAGTATGTGGTGATACAAATTGGTATCTAAATCCTTTCATTCTTTGTCCGTATATGGTTAATATGAGAAACAACAGAGCGAGAGCAGAGGTCCCAACAGCGCGCCCAGTAGTCAGAGGTAGAGGAAGGGGTAGGGGTAGGGGCCGAGGTAGAGCAACACCGGCCAGGGGTGGAGCTCAACCAGCTGCAGGAGCACGAGAGGAGATCCCTCCCCCACCTCAGGATTCGGCTGAGGAGGAAGTTGAGGTTGTTGTTGAGGAGGGTGCATATCAGGCAGAGGCGTCACCAACTGGAGATGCAGGACTTCCCCTTATTACGCTCGAAGCATTTCAGTAGGTATGGAGCTTCCTTAGTGGACTAGTTGGTGCGGGAGCCACCCTTACGGATAATACAGATCAGGTTCCAGGCACTCAACTAGCAGTTGCAATGGCTCAACGATGGATGCGGTGTCTGGTACTGATGAGTTCTTCTGTCCATTGCTAGGACCGGTTATGACAGGGAATAAGCACGATATGCTGACTAAGTTTTTGAAGCTGAAACCTCCTACATTTTAGGGTACTAAGAAGGAAGATGCTTATGAATTTATCTTGGACTGTTATGAGAGGCTGCACAAGATGGGCCTTGTGCAATATCATGGGGTTGAGTTCGTCACTTTTTAG
The DNA here is from genome assembly GCA_003996215.1 of Jaltomata sinuosa. Classification (NCBI taxonomy): domain Eukaryota; kingdom Viridiplantae; phylum Streptophyta; class Magnoliopsida; order Solanales; family Solanaceae; genus Jaltomata; species Jaltomata sinuosa. Next base: position 24,832 of record QJPP01002646.1, read on the forward strand.
CTGTAGGGTGATGCTAAGCAATGGTGGAGGTCTCATCTGAAATGTCGGTCATCTATTTTGCCTCCACTGACTTGGACGGAGTTTCATGCTCTCTTCTTAGAGAAGTATGTCCCCCGTACCTTGAGGAATCGTAAGAAGGATGAGTTTCTGACTCTTGAGTAGGGTAACATGTCAGTTTCAACATATGAGGCCAAATTTCATGCCTTGTCCCATTTTGCTACTCAGTTATTGGGTACGGAAGAGGAGAGGATTCATTTGTTTGTGAAGGGCCTGAATACTGAATTGTAGGTGTTGTCAATGCACATGAATTCAGCAAGAAAGAGCTTCAATGAGGTAACAGACTATGTAAAGAAATTGGAAGGGGTCAGACAGGTCAGGCCGGCTAAAGTGTTAGCCAATAAGTCCTAGAATGACAGGAATTTCAGTGGTTCATACTCTAGGGGTCACAATCAGCAGGTGTATTCTGCTCATCCGATTCAGTTAGCCTTGCCCACTTCTACAGGTGGTCATCCGAGAGCCAGCCAGTTTTCAGCTCCTAGAGGCTAGGGAGCTTCCTACACTTCTACCACCAGGCCTACTCTTGACCGCGAATGTTTTCATTGTGGTGATCTGGGTCACTTCAAGAGGGAGTGCCCTCACATGCAGACAGGTAATCAGGCTCACCAGCAGTCTAAGGCTGTGGGTCTTGCAACTAATGGTAGTTATGCTAAGGGTCATCCACAATGTGGGTGTGGTAACTTTCAAGGAGGTCGAGGAGACAGAGGTAATGGTGGAGCGGATATAGGAGTGGTGCAGTAGCCAGAGAAGTTGCTCAAATTGATGATCGGGCCTACTGTTATGCTTTTCATGGAAGTCTGAGGCCGAGGCATTAGACACAGTGATCACAGGTACAATTCTTGTCTGTGATATGATAGCTTCTGTACTATTTGACCCAGGTTTTACTTATGTATGTGAATTTTTCTTTGGGTCTGGATTTATTTTGTGATGTCTTTGATTCCCCTATTCATGTTTCTACCCCGGTTTGAGAGTCTATGATAATGACTCATGTTTACCGTACTTGTCCTGTGGTGTTTGTGGGGGTAAACTTGGGTAGATTTGGTTATTCTGGATATGTTGGATTTTGATGTTAGATTAGGGATGACTTGGTTGTCTCCATGCCATGCGGTTTTGAATAAAAATGTAATACTAAGATTGTGACTCTAGAGATTCTGGGTAAGGATAAATTAGAGTGGGAAGGTGTGTACAAGCCTAAGTCGGCTAAGATCATATCATTTGTCTGAGCTAGGAAACTAGTAGGGAGAGGTTGTTTGGCCTTCTTGGCTCATTTCCAGGATGATAGTGTGGAGTCCCCATCGATTGAGTTAGTTCCAATTGTTTCAGAGTTTCAGAAGGTGTTTTCGGTGGACTTGCCTGGTATGCATCCGGATAGAGACATCAATTTATGTATAGACTTAGAGCCGGGTACTCGCCCAATTTCTATTCCCCCTTATCACATGGCTCCGGCAGAGTTGAGAGAACTTAAGACTCAGATTCAGAAACTATAAGATAAAGGTTTTATCCGTCTTAGTGCTTCACCTTGGGGTGCTCCGGTATTGTTTATAAAAAACAAGGATGGTAGTATGCAGATGTGCATAGACTACATGCAATTGAACAAGGTTACCATCCGGAATAAGTATCTTTTACCCCGTATAAATGATCTCTTTGACCAGCTACAAGTGCGTCTGTGTTTTTGAAAATTGACTTAAGGTCAGGGTACCATCAGTTAAAGATTAGGCCCGAGTACATCCCTAAGACTGCTTTTCAGACTCGGTATGGGCATTACGAGTTCCTAGTGATGTCGTTTGGGTTGACCAATGCACCAACAACATTCATGAGTTTGATAAATGGGGTATTCAAATCTTATATGGATTCGTTCGTCATTGTGTTTATGGATGACATCTTGATCTACTCCAAGAGTAAGGAGGAGTATGTTGGGAATCTTCGCATTGTGTTGGATATTTTGAGGCACCAAAAGCTATATGCAAAATTTTCCAAGTGTGAATTTTGGTTGACTTTAGTCTCTTTCCTTGGGAATGTGGTGTCATAAAAGGGGTGATGGTGGATCCCCAGAAGATTGAGGCAGTTAAGAGTGGGTCCGGCCTAGCTCTGTGACTGAGGTGAGGAGTTTTGTGGGGCTTGCAGGCTACTACCATAGATTTGTTAAGGATTTTGCATCCATCGCTACTCACTTAACAAGGTTGACTCAGAAGGAGGTGCCGTTTGTGTGGTCCGATAAGTGTGAGGAGAGCTTCCAAAAGCTCAAGACACTTCTTACTACAGCTCCCATTCTTTCATTGCCGATTGAAGGTAATGATTTTATTGTGTATTGTGATGCTTCACATTCAGGTTTGGGTGTTGTGTTAATGCAGGATAGGAATGTCATAGCTTATGCTTCAAGGTAGTTGAAGCCTCATGAGAGGAATTATCCAATCCACGACTTGGAGTTGGCAATATTCATTTTTGCACTCAAGATTTAGAGACACTATCTCTATGGTGTCAAGTGTGAAGTGTTCACCGATTATCGCAGTTTGCAACATGTATTTAATTAGAAGGACTTGAATCTGAGGCAGAGGAGGTGGATAGAGTAATTGAAGGATTACAATGTGACCATCCAGTACCATCCGAGTAAGGCTTATATGGTGGCAGATGCATTGAGCCAAAAGACCATCAACATGGGCAGTTTGACTTGTTTGGGGGTATGCAAATGACCATTGGCAAGAGAGATTCGGGCTCTAGAATCTAAGTTCATGCAATTGGGCATCTCAGAGCAGGGTGGGGTGTTGGCCAGTATTGAGGTCAAATCCACATTCATAGAAGAGATAAAGGCCAAGAAATTTCAGGATGCACAGTTGAGCAAGCTTTGGAGCAAGTTAGTGTTCGGAGAGTCCGTGGACACCACATTGGGCACTGATAGGGTGATGAGCTTCAGGGGGAGGATTTGTGTTCCCCGGGTTGATGACATAATCCAAAAGGTATTGGTAGAGGCTCATGGTTAGCAGTATTCGATTCACCCAGGCGTAACCAAAATATACATGGACTTGAGGCAACTTTATTGGTGGCCTGGTGATGTGCCGCCATTTTACGGCACTTTCGACTCCTTTTTACTAAGAACAATCGTACGTTTTCAAGCAACCATTGTTGTTTTTGATGTTTTTATGTTGTATTTGTAGGAAATGGAAACAAACACGGAAACGGAAGAAAAGACGCAAAAAACAACATTCTGCCTAAGAGTGACGGCCCGTCAGAAGTGTGACGGTCCGTCACTGGGACCGTCAACTTGAGGCAGTGTTGCTGCCAAGCAGTGACGGCCCAGGCGACGGTCCGTCACTGCCCTGACGGTCCGTCAAGCCTGGCCGTCACGCTTAGGCAGTGGCTTCAAGCGGCGACCCGCGTTTTGGGGATTCCTAGCCCGTTTTGGATTTGGTTTCTTTGGCTCCTATAAATACCCTATGTTAGGTTTATGTTATTATTATTCACTCATTAGTTCTAAAACACGTTTTAAGTATTTTTGAGAGCAAACAACACGGTTCATTTGTATTGAATTCGTGTTCTTGATTCTTTCGTGAGTTCTTGGTATTTCTTGCTCTTGGATATTGGAAGATTGATTGTTTCATTATATTGTAAGACTTTTCTTCCCTTTATTATGAATACAACTATTTTCTCTTATTTATCGAGCATGAGTAACTAAAACTCCCGCAACTAGGGTTGTGGGAGCCATGGAAACGTAGCAATATAGATTCCGGGTAGCGTTGGGTTCGATATATGTTTTGTCATGTTGTTAATCATTCAATTAGTCACGTTTTCTAGTGGTTGCAAACATTAGAACATGCCTAGGTTTAATTTGCTTGAGTAAAGAAGTTAAAACCGGGAAAACTTGATTAACGACAAGGATTCGAGACTACCAACTCTCGTCTTAAAGATTAATGCCGTAACTGGATTAGTCTACTTGATGTTAGGATTGAGAGCTAAAAGCACATCTTTTTGAGATCGAAAGAAGATAAAAGGAAATTTGTTTATTTGGTCGAGAGACGTTTAGACGATACAATTGACGCAATCACATCATGACAAGCATATAGAAAGAACCCGGTTAAGCCTAGAATCGACATTGTTACAAAAGCCATGGTGAACACGTCCCTAGTTCATTCTCTCCTACTGATTATTTCTCTTACATAATTGTTGCTTTTGTTCACGTTGATTACAAACCCCCCCTTTAATTACCGGAAACAATTGACGACTAGTCACGTACTTCACTAAAGTCTTAATCTTCACCATATTCTCTGTGGGATTCGACCCCAACCTTTGTTTGGGTTCTTTACTTGACAACGATTGCTTACGCTTCATTAATTTGAGGTGTAGTTTGAGCGTTATCAAAAAGTGGCGCCGTTGCCGGGGAATACGGTTTTTGATTAAGTCTGGTGTGTTTAGTTGACTTTTAGTCATAATTTCCTGCTTTTATTTTTGTTTGTTGTTTTTGTTTTTGAACAGGGTACAGGTTGTGCATGCCAAGTACCCGAGGTTCGGGGGAACAAATTGTACCTTACGACCCCGAACTTGCGAGAACACTGAGGCGGAATATGGCCGCACAATTAGACGCAGCAAGGATCGCTGCAGAACTGCAGGCCCAACAAAATTTGAATGCTGGTGGTCTGCAGGATGATGTGGTACGGAATGATGAGGATCTTGATTTAGATGGAGCTGGCGCTACGGGCGCCATTATTGTTCCACCGCTACCGCCCGGAGCCAAGTTCAACATCACTAGCACGATGATCCAACTGTTGAACTTGAGAGGAGTGTTCCGCGGTGTTGCTGGTGACGATCCAAACCAGCACTTGATGAATTTCGTGGGGATCTGCAAATCGTTTGAGCTGCCGGGCGTGATTCAGACAGCGATCAGGCTCAGATTGTTTCCGTTGTCTCTGTCTGATGAGGCAGCATTGTGGTTAACGGAGCTGAACCCCGACTCTATCGCAACGTGGGGCGAGTTGAGAGGAGCTTTCCTAGAAAGGTTCTTTCCTCCCTCTCGGATGATACAGTTGAGGGATGAGATTAGTAATTTCAGGCAGCAACCTCACGAAGCACTGCACGAGACTTGGTTGCGATTTAAGAAGAAGCTGACACAGTGCCCCAACCATCAGCTGAACAACGAATTCTTGATTCAGACATTCTACAGGGCACTAAATTCGGCTACCAAGCCAACATTGGACAACGCAGCAGGTGGAGCATTTATGGGTTGCACTTTTGCCGACGCCACAGCTATTTTGGACAGGCTCACCAAGACCAACAGAGCCTGGCACACACGGGATTCAGAGGTTGCAGCTAGCACCTATACAGTTGGCATGTCAGCAGAGCAGCGAAGGAAAGAGGAGGAGCGCGACCAAGACATGGCGCACCTGAAAACGCAGTTGGATCTCCTGACAAGGCACTTGACGTCAGGAAGTATAGAGAAGGTACAAGCTGTGGGTTCCCAAGGTACAGAGACTGAGGAGGCAAATTACTTGGGGGGTTTCCAGACCAATGGCCAGGGAAACCAAGGTCGGAATTATCAGCGAGACAACCACTATGAGAAAAGTGGTTACAAAGAGCGCGACCAAGGAAACTGGAGGAACAACACCGATAGAGGTGGGTTATATATGCCACCTGGTAATCGAGATAAAACTGGCAGCGAGGCTGAGACGTCCAAACTTGAGAACATGATGGCAAAGATGTTGCTTAAGGTGGAATCGACTGACTCTGGAGTAAAGGCAATGCGGACGGAGTTATCAACGTTGAGTCAGGTAGTAGAGTCACATTCCACCGCAATCAAGCAACTGGAGCAGCAAGTGGGTCAGATCTCGGCATCTTTAAACCAAAGGAAGACAGGTACCTTGCCGAGTGACACGACGCATCCGAGGAATGACGCCAGCTGTATGGCGATCACCACAAGAAGTGGGAAAATATTACCGGAATCACATCCGGTAGTTCAAACCCAAAGTAATGTTGCGGATGATGAAGAGGCGGTAGAGGAGGAAACTCCAAAGCCCGCGGAGAAACGCAAGGAAGCTGAAAAGCTTCCAACTATGATGTTTCGACACCCACCTCCCTTCCCCCAGAGGTTGAATAAGAAAGCTGACGATGTTAAGTTCCTGAATTTCATGACCATGCTGAAACAAATCTCAATAAATATACCATTGGTAGAAGCGCTGGAACAAATGCCCGGTTATGCCAAGTTCATGAAGGACTTGATCACAAAGAAGCGGACGGTAAGTTTTGAGCCGGAAGACAACCTCCATCACTGCAGCGCTATTTCCTCTAGATCGTTAGTGGAAAAGAAAGGAGATCCAGGTGCGTTCACTGTTCCATGTACCATCGGGAAGCTCAACTTCGGAAGAGCTATGTGTGATCTTGGTGCTAGTATCAATTTGATGCCGCTAGCAGTGTATGAAAAATTGGGTTTGGGAGCTCCTAAACCAACGTCCATGAGAGGGATGATGGCGGACCGTTCGGTAAAGCGACCCGTAGGGATATTGTCTGATGTGCTGGTCAAGATTGGTAAGCTTATATTCCCGGCCGACTTTGTGATCTTGGATTGCGAAGTGGATTTCGAAGTTCCCATAATCTTGGGACGACCATTACTAGCCACAGCAAGAGCATTGGTTGACATGGAGAAAAATGAACTGACCT